>JAKJJM010126146.1:0-10716 GCA_021901965.1 Pipa carvalhoi
AAAAAAAAAAAAAAAGTCTAAACAGGAAGAAAAATTTTCCAGTATAACATGACGGCAAGATTAAAAACACTTAAAACCTTCTATATTTTTTTCTGAATTTAAAAATGCCATGACAAGTAAACTGCACCTGATCATTTTTTCTCCCTAGAGGAATAACTTTTTATATTTTTAAAGGGCAAATCATACAGCAGAGTGGCTTAAAACTCCTTTAGCCATATTTACTCTTTACTACAGCAATTCAATAACATTGTCTCAAGTAACTATTTTCTTTAAGAGCACACACGGATACCTGAATTGAATGTTTAGAACAGGTACGTCCATAAATTCCTGAACACACTCAATATTCACCACCTGCTGGACCTGTGCACCTCCATCTACTGTAGGCTCTACTGGTTTTGACTGAAGATTCAGACATGAGTGGTAGTTAAGGAGAAGCAATCTAACTACAGAAGCTGGGTTCAAGGTTATTCAAAGGGAATTACGGCAATTTTCAGATTCACTGTCTTAGAAGTGTCTTTCAAGGTGTATACAACCTCCACTTTAATTAATGGTGTATTTAACAGAGATTAACTATACCCCTCCCCCACACTTTAGGGCTGGCTGCTTATGAACTCTGATGCATACTATGGCTTGCAATGGTTTTCTAACCAACTTTCATGTGTATAAGCAAGCTAATGTCTTATCAGCCCTGCATCATGGCTATTTTATACATACTGCTTTTAAAGGGTAGTGTTATTAGATCACCCTCTTATAAATCATTTTAAAATGTACAGGCTGTATGGCTAATAATTAAAGGAAACTAAAGCCTATAAAAAAAAGTGCTTTCTATTTATCTAGTTTTAAGTACAAGTGTTAAAATGAAAGGTTTAAGTTTACTGAGTTTGCAAAATAATCATAACAATATAAGAAAAAACAAGGACTTAGAGCAGAAGTTATCAGCTAATCCCAGCCCTTCCCCCAGTTACCTCTGTGTTGGCTGTTACTTGTGTGCATCATTTAGATTACTAAGCAGCTTTTGACTGAGCTGCTCTAGGCTGATTTTCAGTGGTTTTCAGTCTCTCACACCTGTCTTGCACTAAGTTTCCTGAAGTAAGTGAAATTTAATTGTAATTAGTTTCAGGAGGGGGGAGCATGCTCAGTTAGTGAACATGGTCTTTGAATAAAGGGGAAGGGCTGGGATTAGCTGAAAATCTCTTCTCCAAGTGCTTGTTTTTTGTACAATTGCTATGACTATTCTGCAAAATCAGTAAGCCTAAGCCCATCTTTTGACAATGGTTGTCCTTAATGCTAGGTGGCCAATAAAGAAAGAACTATATTTACAGGCTTTATTGACCCTTTAATGCAGTTATTTACAGAACATGATTATTTGCACCTAAGAGCTTCATCACCTTACTAACTATGCAGACTAGATCATCCTTTAAACCAGGTACAATTATGCATACTGCAGGGCAATAAAGATTTAGAAATATACCTGCAAAATAATAATCAAGTCCACCTGGTTAAAAAGGGTGATATGGTTAAAGAAGAACTAAAGTGTGCAAAAATGCTGGTGTATATATTAGTTTATAAGGAATCAACAGAGGAAAAACCCCACCAAGCAGGGATAGTTAAAAGCTCCTTTAGCATAAAGTGTCTGAGCAGTACAATGCAGTCTTCTCCTAAATACCTCAAAATACGTCTGTCAAGAGAAACATCAGTTAAACCTTAGTTAGGTATACTAATAAGTCTCCCATATTTATAGGTAATGTTGCCATGTATAGTTTGTACTTTTAACTGCATGTGCAGGCAGTAAGATTATAACTATGCAGTATGCGGTGGGGGGCACCAATGAGCAGAGATTGCCCCCAATACATCAGGAAGTCAGGCCTTAGGGGGCGTGTCTATTGTAGTTGATTAGCAGGTTGGGCACAAGATGGCAGCTCCCACAGCTTCAAGTTGGGACAAGTTTACAGTGAGTATAAATTAACTATCCTAACGATTTTTTTCCCGCAAACTGTTTCATTTATGTTATATAATCACTGACTATGTAAGAAAGTTAAAATCAGGAGCTGATAGGTCCACTTTAAATTAGCTTGGCTGTGCACTAAAGGGCTGCATAGAATCTAGAGCAGTCTGCAGAATGCAATTAAGTCATTTAATAATCAGCCTCTGTAGCAGTGAGGATATTGAAGGGGTGTGTTTTTAAATAAAAGAGAGAAAGCCACTTTTGTTTTGGCTTTACTAGAATCTAGTATTTCTTTAGTCTTCATTTTTTTGCCTTTAATGATAATTTTATTTGACAGATATATGCTTATACGGATTACTTTGCCTTAATACCTATTCAGTTCACACCAACAAGCACTAGGGTACACTGAGTATGTGCAATGTCTTTAGCAGAGAAAAATATGTGGACTGCAGAGGTGGCGACTTCATAGGCATAGATCATTAGTCTCTGTACATTTCTAGACTAAACAATTTTAAGGCTTACTCATTCCTTTATATGAGGGAGAACCTCTTCTGAACATTTCTTTTCTGTTACACAAACACAGAATTACATTCCAAAGCATGCAAATTAATTTCAGAGAAGGATATTGGGAGAAAGTTCATCTGAACATATTAAAGTAGGTGTGAAGTTCTGGAATTGTGAAGACATCTTGTTTCCATAGAAGATGAACATACGACCTAAAAGGTAAATAAACAAACAAAGTCAAATACAAACCCAGGAAATGAGGAGTGGCGCTACATTCATCTGACTATCCTGGGTTGAGGATGATGAGATGAATGCTGATCTAGCAGCAGTACACTTAGATCCATCAGATAAGTATGGATTTTAACTATAGTTTTCCTTGAACTGGACTACTCAAATCATTTGTTCATAACTCGTTACAGATATTTCTAAATTAAGAATAAATAAAAGGAAACCGAATGAAAAACACAAAGGAAGATTGTTCATATTAAAAAGAAGAATTGTTGGTGCCATGAAAATGCTACAAAAGTACTGCTACCCCCATAAAACATTTTGTGATTAAGTCCCTGGATGCAATATGCACTTCTAAACTATTCACCAGACCAGTTTTGTAAAGGAGCCTAAACAGAGGCACACAATAAATTGGTATATACATTTATAAATATTCCCCAATATTTCACAGAGCACAACAACATGGACCAGGAGAAGGCAGGACGCTATCACAGTTCAAGTCAGCTCCAACCATTTATTGTAAGCAGTAGGACGTGAATAAGGAGCCTTTACTCTTACCCAAATTTTGCCGAAATTCTGATTTCAAGCCAATTTGTAGCAGCTGGTTTTCAAAAAGGACCCCGTTGTTCTTACAGATAAACCTGAAAACATGGAGAGAAAATAGCAGGAGAAAAGGGAAAATAGCAGCAGGAATTTATGATTGCAGAAAATGAGAAGGAAACCGGGAGAGGAGACAAAAAGAAAGTTAAACACATTAGGATTGATCTAAAAAACTGCAAGTGCAATGTACAAACAGCAGGAAAGCTACAATTAAAGATGAACATGTACAGTATGAGTTAACACATTCACCGTCAGAAGGGGTAAAACCACTACACTTTAGCTGGTGCAGCTTCACCTCCTGTGCCAGAGACCTCTTAGCAGTGAAAGTGCTAAATAGATGGAAATGCTACACAATGCATGCAAATCACTCCAGTGGTAAGGACTGAGATTAAGGCCAGGGTCAGGTGTGCATCGCGAAAATACACCATCGCATTTCACTGGCGTGTTTTAGGGACATGTTTTACATAATAGCACTTATGCGTTGCTTTTCTTCCATGTGTGACTGCTATTGTTCAGTTCCTATTGTTACTAATCCTGCTGCGCTCCATAAGCTCGAAAAAATGCAACATGAAGCGTCCTGGTGCATGTTCCTCTCTATGTGAAATGCTAGTGTGTGACATTGTATGTGGAACAGTCATTACTTTCAATGGTTTTCCACTATGGCGTATTTTTGGCTTTTTTTTTTTTTTTTTTTATAAATAAAACAATGTGCACCATACACCAGTGTGACCCTGGCCTTAAGGTCGTTTATCTGATGTATAACCGAAGAAGCGGACAGTCAGAATTATGTATTTACTTTTATGTGATGTAATCTGATTAAAGCAGCAGTGCAATCTTCTGTGGCTAAAAACTTAACACAATGGACAATATTCACTACTGGAGCAAATGGACTGCTTGTATTTCCTACAGAATTCATTACTTATTAAAAATAAATAAAGTTTTTGTTTAGAAAAGTTTAACTTGCACACAATCATTTTAATGGTAATTTGGCTACTGGAGGGTACTGGTAATAACTAGAGTATAGGAATGAATTGTTATGCCCGTCAGAGAACATTTACAAAGAATATAGTTGCCCTCAAAAGTGGATCTCAATCTTCCTCTTTAAAGTTTAGTTGTCTATAGGTCATATCCACCATTTTGATTGGTAAATTAATGCTTACATTGACATTACTGGAATGCAAACTACCTCTGCTGACACACTGCAATGACTGGTAGGCTAGATAACCTGCACACAATGAAATAATGTGTGTTATAGCTGTCAGTCAGCTACCCACACTATAGAGGCATTTATTAAGTCTAATAAACTATGTGATAATTACTATTCCCTAGAGTCCCTTCGGCTGCTGTTTCTCATAGTTGCTAGAAAATGCGTGTACTAGGCAGTGGGCCATGGGAGGCAATGCCTTGCGGATTTATGTGAGCAGCAAATGAACACATGACCAATTCTCAGCTGAAGGACTCAGAGGCTTGCCGGATGACATTCATGGTAGTATGGTAAAGCTAAACAGGGTAGAGGCAGAATTTAACCATTTCTTTACAATCACTTCAGTAAAAAAAAAAAAAAAAAAGTATGTTACAAAAGCTGAGTAGTGCATCAATACATGCTAAATTCCCAAAGTTTGCCCTAAAACCTGAAGATCTCATTTATTACCTCAAGAGTATTGTTCACTTAGGCACAGGAACGCAATTTAAATTCTTCATTGCGTGGGATTTCACCATACAAATGGAAACATGCTATTGTGTATTTTATCCACATTGCAGAACTTGCAGATTGACATACACAATATAAATCTTTTACACAACACCTGTTTGCACCACTAACTTTAATCTAAAGAAGGAGATGCATGTGCGATGCAATATACAGCACATCCTGCAGTGACATTGTAACCCTATGGACTTCACATGGTGACACTAACAACATGGCCTGGCTTTGTGACAAAGTGCCAACTGCTGCTTTAATACTGAAAAGGCTAGAGCCTAGTTGAATGTAGAAAATTACAGTAATTGGGCAGATTTTGCTAGATTGAAAAAAACTGTTTCTATATGCAAGTGGATTGGAAAGCTAGATCTTTTTTTACAATGATTTTGAAGTGACATGTTAAGTCCTGTTTATCCAAATAAACTAAAATAACACTGCAACAGTGATCTATGAAAATTAAATTGCAAGATAGAGGGAAATTAAATTAAACAACTTGGTTGGATTGAAGAAAAAAGTGAAAATGGAATCCAATGGAATTTTGGCCAGATCTATTCAGATAAATAAAACTATGAATTTTTAACATCCAGCAAAATCAGTCCAACTAAACAGCTCATTTAAATCAAGGTCTTACACAAGTAGAGAAAGGTGGAAATAAAAGCTAGATGGGTTGATGTTTTCATGTTTCTGGTTTGCTTACTTGTCGAAGAAATCCTCTGCATCATCCACAGAGGGATCTGGTTCCCCTGACGTCCCTTCTAAGGGAGTTGGGACATCACTTTAGAGCCATTGTAGGCAGAGGAAAAATGTAGGGAAGAGGAAAGGAGGTACAGTAGTAACATAAGTCAAAATTAGGCCATATTATACTTAAAAATAAAAAACAGAAAATCCTGCTTTTATTCTGATTAGTTAATTTTATTGAACGCTAATGGCACAGGCCTCCTATTAATAAAGGTTTGTTGTAGATCAGATATTACATCCATACTTAGTGCAATGCTGGCCTCTCTCTCCAGCTACTGCTGTAACTGGCAGAAAATCATGGCATAGTTATTCTTAGTATTTATCCTGCAATAAATATCAAAAGCTCAATTCAGAAGGTTCTTATTTTTAAATTATACACCAAGAAACACCACCATAATCTTTACAGTCATAGATACCTTTCAAAATTGTCATCTGTGGCAGCACTAACGGGCAGGGAGGGATCAGCAAATACATCAACAAGTAGATTGCCAGCAGAAGGGGCAATAGGATTGGTACCAGAGGGAGCACCCAAACCCAGCAGGTCAGCAGAAGGAGAAGGAGTTGACTGTGAAAGAAGGGAGAGGTAAGGTCATACCCAGCACTCACTGCTAACTTTCTATCAAACACAAAAGCATGATGCCCTATCAGTGACACCACAAATTCATAACATCACACGTTCATGCTGTTAAGAGGCAGAATAAGGATTCATTTGTGTCTTGCTGTGTTTTGCAATGTCTACATCTAAGGACAAGGACATTTGCTGCCACAACTATTTCCTCACAGAGGGCTTATCTGCTTCTTTCTGGAAGGTACAAAATCTGTGCTTCATATACAGTGCATGAAATGAAACATTTCAATGAATACTTTGTTCAACAAGGACATCACCATCGTTATCCTTGATCTCCAAATAGACACCATATTGTGTTTTATTACTCTACAAAGTGGGATATCAAGAAACACATGGGTCATATGTTTAAACAACATTAACCTACAGAAAGATTAAGAAATTTATGAAAAATATGTTTTAAAGTGTATAATATTAGTTATATTCAATTAACATATTAGGAAAATACTGTAATAGAAAGCATTCAGGGAAACAGTAATTATTGTTCCTTGAAGTGATTAGGACTCAGAAATTGAGTAATAGGGCATTATACTGATGAATTGGAATACAACAGTTATGTTGGGCTTCTACTTTTTTAAACTCTTACCTGCTCAGGAAAGCTAAGCAAGTCTTCTACCATTTTGTGATAACTTGGAACTTGGTTATTAGAGGACTTTGCTGACAAGCACTGGTTAAATGGAGGTTACGGATTTGTCTAAGAATGGTCTTGCAAATAGTAGCACAAGTTCTTTTATGTATAAGAATTACCTGGATTAACACACCTATTGACATCATTAGTTAGTTACGAGTATTTCCTAAGAGATTTTCAGTCACACTAGAGAGAGAGAGAGTGTGTGTTTGCCTTCACCACTCTGCCACACCACTGTCCTTGCAGCCCCCAACACAATGAATCAAATATTGGTTTTAATTTTTTTTTTTTCAAGGTAAAGCCTGAACATGTAGTTACTCATATTTTCTAACTGAAAAGTTAAGAAAAAAAATATTGTTATTGCTTCCACCCGTCCATCTACAGTTAATATTCTCCTTCATAAAAAAAGCCAAAAAGGAACACAGTCTGCTCAGGCAGCCACACCATTTCCCAAATGGAACAAAACCCATTCCCCAATGGAATACATGGCGTGCAGTGTATGCACCAGATGCCACTGCCAAGCCTGGCCAATTTGTATGTCTCTATTGTCACATACGGATGGGAGCATTTCAGTGTTAGGTATGTGAAACAAAACAAGCACAGTAACAATTCAATAAGGTAGTCACAGCAGAACTAGAAGAAACAGCAATGTATTTCATTAACGTTAACCTGCCAGTTTAATGGATGACTTGTACGTTTAACAGTATATCTTTTTATTTTTATAATGTTACTTCAGCCACAATGACTCTAAGAACAATAAACTTTTATAGGTTAGTAACAATTCTCTGCCCATGCTTATGCAGTTAAATCGACCTGGTAGGCTTCTAGCCCTGTTACAAAATGGCTGAGCCCATAAGAAAAGGACTGGCTGCTGGTTATGCTGGACATCAGAAGGGAAGATGGACGAGGACGGACAGCGCATGTAACCTGATCTTCGTTGGTTTGTTGTTGCTATACCATAGTACAAAAGGAAAAATGAGGTAGTGTAAAACTACTGATGTGACAACATGCAGGACACCACTTTATCCACAGGCTGGAAACATTTCCCTATTTCCAGGAATGCTTTTATTTATTTTTCACTCGCCTAGTAGATGTAAGCATGTTAGGGACATTTAGCTTATATGGATATGGAATGATAACTGTGGTGTGAACACAATATTTTGACCTGCTTCCCTACCTGCAGTTGGTACTTGGCCTGAAACTGCTGCCTCCACAGACATCACTTATGGTCTCTTCCTTTGAAACCAAAACAATCCCTTTTTCCTCTTTGTGTCCTTGTTAGTTATTGTCCTCCTGACCCAAAGAACACTTATCTGCCTGGCTTCCCAATTTTCTATCTACCGATTTGTCTTTATTTATGTTTGGGGACTAACATCCCCTACAATACACCAATATCAACATGATGCTAGCAGTCTCCTCAGTCTAACATTTAATCTAATGCCCATCCTTTATAAAATGGCTTCCGTCAACCTTTATCATCTGTGTTCTTACAACTACCGCCTGGCACCCCATCTAACAGTGGAAATTTATTTTCCAACCTTATCCTATTGCTGAGGGAAAAAAAAACTCCACACATATCCCATTGATTTTCTCTGCTGTAGATATTAATCCAAAATGCTTTTTGAAAAGCTAATCTGCCTTTCAAATTCAAAAGAACAGACCTAGACCACCTTATACTGTAGCTCAAAACAGGAGGTTTAATTCCATTCTCCATAACACATGTTGCAACAGCCACAACACACCACAGGAGGATCAGACATTCCATTTTAAATCAGTTTAAGAAGGGCTTCAACATTTTTATTAGTAGTAAATTTAAAAAAAAAAAGGCTTTTTTTTATAACAGAAAGGAGTGGAATTAGAAGGCTTGAAAAACCATGTCACACTCAAAATGGACACTTTGTGTCCATTTTACAGTAATTACTAATTAAGCTTTCACCAACATGTCCCCTCTTTCATTCAAGTATCACCCCGATCTACTCTCTGCTAATGACAACTGCATTTCCACCATCAGAAATTTTCTTGTACTGCATCCAACATTCATATGTCATTCACGACCCCTATCAGCCTTTCTACAAGCCCCAAGTCTATAAATTTTCTTCAAAATACACATCACTAAGGCAACATACAATGGTACCTATCTGCTTATGTATTTAGTGGCCTGTTTTCTAGATTATTTTATTACATATCACAGACAAGGGAAAGCTCAAAGAATCAGTAACACTTCAATCCTTAAAAATAGCTGAAAGTATCAGAACAGCCATCTCTTTATGGTATAGTATCCAGCCATGTTTTTCCAAACGTAGCCAAATTCTTTGATTTGTTGCATACAACAGGCACACCTCCAATGCCATTGCTTTTTTTTTAATGTAATGTTAAAAAAGTTCCATCTGTGAATGAAACTGAAGAGCTATTAGCGCTGTAAGCTATGCAGGGACCCACTTAGTGACATAATTACTTTAATGTGGTCTCAACTAGTTCATTTCCCAGACAAAAGTATAATTATCAGACAATGTATACAAAAAGTGATAAAACATTGATTACGTACTGCTGTACTAACAGGAGCGGGCTCAGTGCTCCCATTCATATCAGAGTTACTCTTTTCCTTCTTTGTTTCTTCCAGGTCTGTCACTGTGCTGGGCCCCTTTTTCTTTTTTAACTTTGCAAGGATGGAAGATTCTCGCTCAGGGAATGGGGGCATCTCTTCCAAAACTGTGGCCTGAAAAAGACAGGAAAAATGGACAACTGAACCAAAATATCCCATAAGTTATAACAAGTCCACATTAGGTATACAAAAAATCCAATTTTAATTAAATTGAGAGTTGGTGAAATTGTTGTGTAGTTGTGAATGAGGTTTCTATACCTATATTCCAGAATCTTCTGAAAGTACCCCCTTCACTTTGCATCACCAATTTACTATTTATATTTTCAATGAAATTTAAATCAACCACAGGTGTATACCCATGGAAAACAAATGGCAGCTCTAGCAATCTATGCACATCAACCTGTGGGTCGGGACCCCATCGGGGGTCGAATGACAATTTGCCAGGGGTCGCCTAAGTCCATTGGAAATATAGGATTTGAATGGGGTCGCCCAATAATAATTAATGAATGGGGGTTGCCAAATCACAGGAAATTGTACTAAAGGGTCACCGCAATAAAAAGGTTGAGAACCACTGATCTAGAGAAAGAGGAAAAAAAAACACGAGGCAAAAGCAAATTATCCTTAATTTAGGGAAAAACATTCCTTCCCAACTTCAAATATGGCAATTCAAATACTTCCCCTGAATCAAAAACATACACCTCCAGTAATGTAGTACTGGAGGTACTAGTACCCATAGCTGATGATATTTCTACACTCAAGAATGGCCATCCAGACCCATTTTGAACTCTTATTAAATTAAATTCAATTCAACAACTTCCTCAGGCAGAGAGTTCCACAGCCCCACTATTCCTACAGTAGAGAACCCCCTTTTATGTTGTTGCAAAAACAATAGTTTTTCTAGTCATAAAGGATGCCCCCTGGTTATACTTACAGTCCTTGATCCTACAAATGTTGCAGAAACAAAAACGTTTTTGATGCTTAAAGTGGACCTATCACCTCCTGATTTTCACCTTTTTACATAGTCAGTGATTATATTACATAAGTGAAACAGTTTTGGGGGAAAAAATCGTTAGGATAGTTAAGTTATACTCACTGTAAACTTGTCCCAGCTTGAAGCTGTGGGAGCTGCCATCTTGTGTCCAACCTG
>JAKJJM010126152.1:0-12120 GCA_021901965.1 Pipa carvalhoi
CTAACTGTATATAAGTGAATATTACATCCCTTTCTATGTCCCTGTCCCTAGTTCATCCTCACAATGTCCCACTAACTGTATATAAATGAATATTACATCCCTTTTTATGTCACCTTGTCCCTAGATCATGTTGTCACTTGGTTGAAGTCTTTATTGTCATGTTTGAATGAACAAACATAGCAGACTTAACAAACTGTAAGTCTGTGATTGTTGCAAGTGTCCAAATTGGTTGCAAAATTCACCTCATCACAGAGTTTGATGAATACAAACAGTTTGGGAAGAGTCAGTTGGACACAAATTCAAATACCAGCTGTGTTAGTAAACAGACCTCACTCAGTCCGATTGGTTTCTATGCTACTTTAGATAATACATATTCAGGAAGTATGCCTCAAAGTCGAATTTGTAAATATCATACATTATAGATACAATTTAGAATTTTCGGAAGAACAGACTAAATATGTATAATAACTATAAATGCATTTGAAGCATTTTCATTTTTTTTGGTGTTTGTGTCTTTTTACACAATTTGGGATATCTTGATATGTTGCAATCAAATAAGAAAAGCAGATTTAAATAATTTGTCAAAGTCAGCCCTGTTACACCTGTATTTACGCAATGAAAGCAGATCACCATAATCAAAAATGCCCAAGTCAACAGCTCCTCAGGATAATACATACTACATTATCATCTGTGGAAACTGTTAACTTCTGAAAAACAGACAATTTAATGTGATAATCCTAGAGTTTTTCTCTACAATTAGATTATTCTCTGAAATGGCTCTGAATGTAAATATCCATTATTACTATCCCAACGATTCCATGCCATTCAAACCTTGCTATATTCTTTATAAAGATGTACAACTGAGCTAATACAGACTCTCTAAGTGAAAAAAGGAATATCCCACGGAGTCCTTTTTAAACTGCTACATATTCTTAAATTGCTACGTTTTCTAATGTTTAAGCCTCTGTCTGAATACTTAAATAGAGTTCTGTAGCTAAAAAGTAATTTAAATTGTTGGATGAAAGTCAGATAGCGTTATCAGATAAGTAGAATTTCCTGCTGAATACTAATTCTATATGAAGATGCCCATGGCTAGTCTAAAACTTTAGTAATTAACTTTGTGTAAGTCTTTGAGCATATATTCTTTACAAAAAACAAAAAACGATGTTTTGTTTCACTATTCAATGAACAGCATTGTGATGAATTTTTTTTTTCAACTCATTACACTGCAAAATAACAAATTATTTCTCAATGGGCACATGCACGTGGGGCATTACATTTTCCACATGTCAAATGGAAAGTAAATTGCAATTTATATACAGATGTATTGAGGGTGATTTTTGTCATCTGCACATAACAAATTCTTATTCCTGTGTGTTAACAGTACCGCACTTCTGTTACTCATACTCCCGTCAGTTTTAGGGTTATGACCAGCCTTTTACTCCTATCTCGCTGCATGTCACTGCTGGCATAGTTTGGTGGCAAGGAATTAATAAATGGAGAGCTGACATAGTGCAGCCCTCAAACTTAGATGTTAGCTCTAGTTGATGTTTGCCTCATTTTAAGTTAGAGCCCCCTTGTTCCTGGTCATGTTGCTATGCAACATCTCTAATCTACAACAGCTTCCAGTTTTCTGTCCATCTGTCCCTGCTTCTGAGTATCTCCTGCTCATCCCTGTGCCTGAGAGTTAGATTCTCCACTCCTGTGTCTGTGAGTTGCAGTTTCAACACTTCTGTTTCTGAGAGTTAGTATTCCACCACTCCTGTGCTTTAATTTGCAGGACTGCTCCAGTGCTCATGAGTTACAGTTCCACCACTCCTGTATCTGTGAGGTACAGTTCCACTGCTTTAATACCTGTGATTTATAGTTCCACCACTTCAGCTTCCTATTCAACTACTATCACTGGGGGTTAACTTGAAACTGTGAACTGGGGGTTCCTTTGTGAAAAGTCCATAGGGTGAGGAGTGAAGACCAGGAGCCCCTTAAACTCTGCACCTCAGAAATAACCAGTGACATCCCCTCTGTGGAAAGAGGATCAACCCTCTTCATCCTAGGGGTACCTCAATAATGACTGTAGAAGTGGACTCAGTAGCAATTTTTACTGTTTTTTTTCTAGAATTCATTTTTTAGAAATTCTACAAAGTGAATCCTATTACAGAAAGTTAAGTGAACAAGGTCATCTCACCTACATGAATGTTTTAACATGAATGAACTAAAATACGGAATAAATTACTGGTATATTATTCATGCCAACGTGACATGTCCTCTGACCTTTGAAATAAAACAAAGATGTCTACTATAAAGAAAAGAAAGCAAAGGGGTGCATTGATCAGTGGATGTTAAGATGATTTCTCTCAAGCCTCACCTAGCCTTTGAAACTTATTCCTTCACAACATCAAACACCTTTAACATTCATGCATTCTTTAAAACTCTACACTTTAGAGATTTTAACTTCCTTTTAACTCTATAAACAAACAAAAACTCAGACTACTAAGCAGTTATCATCTATCTCTGAATAAACTGTGATTTTGGCTCCCCATTAAGATTCCTACACCTTATGTCTCTTCCATCTCCCACTTAGACTGGAAGCTTTTGTGCTTATGGTCTTCATTACTATTGTTTGTAGCCTTGCATTGTACTATGACGAGGCAAACTTTGTAAACCATGTAATGCATTATCTTGTATGTTGCGCTTACTGGGTACAGTACCATGGAAAATGTTGGCACAATATGAATCAATAATAATATCACAGATGTTTACAGTCCCTTTCATTGCCCAGTTTTTTGCCCATTCCTTTAAAATTTGCACTCATAATTCAATAAAAATAAAAGACAAAGGCATAATTCTATCATGCGTACAGACAACCTGACCAGGTTCATCATTTTGGTAGTATTTTCACAACTGTATTAAAATTAAAGATAAACTGTGCAACAGATCTGGAGTGGCAAAAGGGTTTTTGTCAAAAAACAAATTGTACATGTTCTAGTTTAATTTTGATAAATGACAATTTTGGTGACAAATTTGCTGCTAAAAATAAATAATAGTTGAACGTAGATGAAGATAGCTGGCTCTGTTCCAAATAAACCATAGCTGTTTATGCTCCACAGTCTTGCAGAAACCATATTCATTTTGTACTAATTGTTTCTGGACTAAGTCTAGTTTTTTGAAGGGACATGTGACTTTTTTTTTTTACAATTTTATTTACACCTTGAATCTCTTTTGTGTTTAAGCCAAACCCATTGCTTTATGGCAATCTGAGTGTAGTCTGGGTATTTTATTACTGATCTTTTTTTTTTTTTTTAAATAAGGGCATGCAAATGCCTCTGCGAAATATCACATTTTAAAGGTAAAACCACATTTTTTATTTCAGCACTGACTATTGAATCTTAAATATAAATGTCAAGGGGATGTTTAATATTTAGAATGCCATTTGTTTTAAGAGGAGTAATTCAGGTAAAATGCTTGTTTGCTAAATGCTCTAATTTGCTTCTCAGCAGTAGGGCGCACTATACTTGAACACGCTGATATTGCACATTTAATTTTCGGATCCTTTTACCTATTAATAAAGACCCCATGGAGTCTGACATCTTGGCGCCCCAATTACTCAATACAAGTTGTGTGCAGTTGTATGTGTCTTCCTGTTCTTTATTAAACATCCTCCTAACAGTGACCATTAATCTTATTATCTCTTATTACAGTCTCTAACCAAGATATTCAAGGGGTTATTGCACTGTCTGTGTTTGAAGACTACATCTACTGGACAGATGGAAAAACCAAGTCACTAAGCCGGGCTCTTAAAACATCTGGAACAGATAAGAGTTCACTGATTAACTCTTGGCATTCTATATCCGACATTGAGGTTTATCATGTATACAGACAACCTGACGGTATGCAGTGCTTATAATTCATTCTACTGTCGTAAAACTGTAGTCTAGTAGTACAAGTTAGATCATATGCGTTTATAAGCAAAAACTCAAAGTAAGGTTGAAACCTTGCTCTTAATTTCAACAGAAGTTGTTGGATAGGAGGTTTACTGCACTGTCAGGTGCATTTAACTCTATATTAGGAATTCACGATTATAGGCATAAATGTGCACTGTTTTTATTACTCGTAGTAACCAATCAGCAGTTAATGTTGATATTTTTCTTTAACAACTGAAGTTATTTACTTTTTGATGCGTTACACCTCTTTTTTTCATGAATTAACCTTCATGACTGTTGGTCAAATTAAAACTGAAGAAAATCATTTATGTCAGATTGAAAGTTTGATCTCCACTATTTTTTTCATGGAAATATGATAAAATGCAGTGCCCAGATTAGTTAGCTGGTTAGCTTTTGACTCTTCAGTAGGATTGACACTGGCTGAACTCAGGACATAGAGTCTAAGGGCGGTATTTATTAAGCCCAAAAAGACTCCACCGGAGTCTTTTCGGGCTTAATAACTGCATTCCCGATTTCCATATTATGGAAATCTGTGTTTCTCGATTTCCATAATCTGGAAATCGGGAACGCAGTAAAGTTGGAAAGACCGGTACCGGTCTTTCCGACTTTACTAAACACCGCCCAAAGAGATCCCCAGTCTTCACCCTTAACCCACGACAGGGAGGTTTGCATTTGCTGAAAGGGAATCCCCAGGTTGTGGTCCCTGAGATAATCACCCCATGGGTAAGTGTGTAGCAAGAAGCAGAGGAATAGGAGGGAACTCTGGAGCAAAGGTACTGGCGTAATCAAACAAAGCAGAGGTCATGGCTGGCAAAAAACAGGTGTAGTTGATAACAAAGCAATGGTCATGGCAGGCAGCAAACAGACAAGGTCAGGAACAAACTGCGGTCAGAATACAGGAATACAGGGAAAACAGGAGAGCACCCAGGAGCACAGCAATACTGGTTCTATAATCAGATGAGGACAGGGTGCAGCTGCAGGTTAAATACACAGCCATCTGCTAGGATTGGCTAAGACTGAGTAATCAGATCCCTTAGAATTCAGAACACCTGTGCAAGGTGGGAAACAGGGTTCTGCAGAATCAGGTTGAGGAACCTAACAACTGGAAAGGACAGGCATACAAAAGGCCCCCATGGCTGAATAATTTACTGCCTGGGAACTGGCCATGGTTTAACTCACATGACTGGATCATTATAACTGAACCACTCATGAGGCATTTTGAATATATTGAAGCTGTTTTTGACACAAAGCATAGCTCCAGGTTTTCATACAGTGAATCAACCTGCTCATCAGCAGAAGCGGAGTTTGACATCTCCGCACTAATTATATGCGTTTTTTTAGTGATATGCACAAACCACACCAAAGCGAGCTTCCAATCAAAGTGCAGACGTCGTTGCTGACTACCTGAAATAGGCAGAACGTTGAATTGAAGGAGTTAATGTGACCCCCCCCCCCTTTAAATCTCTCACTCCTTTACCTCTATGCAAATAGGTGAGCAAACCGCAGAGGAAATAGTTTCAGAGTCGTTCAGCATGCAAACGACAGTATTGTAAAAATGCTGTAAATTGTATTCAGCAGTAATCTGTCATAATCTGCGGTCTATGATCTTCCATTTTCAACAATGATCAGGTGCAACCTCATTTGTATGTCTTATGATTCAATTTTTAGATTCCTAAATGAAATTTTATGAACTGTGCTAGTAGGATTCTGCTAACACTGTATCAGTTAACATTATATTCATCACTAGATGCTTGTCCTTGTCATAATGTGTCTTGTGTAATTTTTATTAGGTTCTCCCTCTGGTTAAACCTGTTAATAATGGATTGAATTAACTGTACGGGAGAAGAAATATGATATCATCAACCTTTCTTGTCTTTTTAGTGCCTGACCACCCCTGTAAAATTAACAATGGGGACTGCAGTCACTTATGCCTGTTGTCGCCACAAAAATCCCACACATGTGCCTGCCCTACTAATTTTTATCTTGCAGAAGATAGAAGGACCTGCTTGTCTAACTGCACTGCCAGTCAGGTACGTACAATAAACTAACTGCATGTCATAAGCATATGTACATGATGCCACTGTACTGTATATAAATGGCTAGCCTGAGAACGCATAAAGAAACTGAGCAAATTCATGAATTAATGCTCCATTCTTTTAACTGGTTACGTTTGCTCTTAATCAGACACAAAAATCCAAGCAGATACAAGCATTGTTTGGTAAATTATATAGCGCTCGACTCGCTAAGCCTCGTTAAAAAAAAGCATAAGGACATATGAGGGAACAAAGTTTTGTTCGCTCATTAACTAGAATGTTCATTATAAACAGTAATTGTATGGGATTTATTTATAAAATAGCTATAACTAAAATATGCGGTAGAAAATGAGTAATGATAACTCAAGATAAGACATTATATTTACATGCAGTCCAAGGGAGAGCACACTTCAGGATATCTGGTTGTGTTGCGTTCACATGACAAAATCAACACAAGCACATTTATGCGCTGCACTTTTAGAAAAGCGTGTCCCGAAAATATGCCAGCAAATTCAGGCCAGTGCATCTCGGAGACGCGCTTTTCTATTGTACTTACCTGACGCAGTGTGAATGCTCCCTCAGCATTCGTGGCTCCTCCTATCTGGCCACGTTCTTTGTGTCCGTACGCTTGTCAAATACGCGGCAACAAGCGTTCGCGCATGCTCACATTCAACGCTATTGTGACCGGAGCAGGTAAGTAGCATAGGGATTTGCAGCATGCATTTTTTTTTTAATCGCAGTGTAAATGCGCTGGCGTATTTACACCAGTGTGAACCCGGCCTAAGCTCATGTATTATAACCAATTTATTCCATTTGTCTGTGTTTTCCTATGTTTAAGCAGACTGGTGTCCAAGCTTTATTGTGCATGTTATTGCCAGTATATCAAATCCCTTTGTATAACTGGCAATAAAAATGGGGTATTGTTATTATAGGAAGGAATCAACTTCTACTAGTTTAAATGTATATATCAGTGAAATCAGTGAAACGTAAAGGTATCTCTTGCACCTACAATACATATCATATACCATAGAGAATACTACTTAATTCCCATTTAAGCCCTACATAAAATGTATCTTTGAGATCAACAGTGAAATTAGTGAATTGGATTAGCTCTCAAGCCAATCTTGAGCTCCTTATTTTTTCTCCTTTGTGTCCCCAGAATGCTAGAGCTGCAATAAATTAAAGGTCATTGTCCTGCATTTATTGAGCCAACATTCACAACCCTTAAAATGAGCCCTGGGCAACAGCGCTAAATATATAATTGTAGACATAACTTCCTTCTATGGTAAGCAGATGCTGTTAGGTCTTGATTTTTTGACATCGTCAGATTAATAGTAAAAATGTAATCACTTGTTGTGTTCTTAGAAGCACGAACCCCTACTGTGTTATCTGCTGTCTTTTTTGCATAATTCTTGTTTGTACTTTTCTGCAAAACACAGCTTAATGAGAGCTATAATTAGCGTTTTGGGAAAATGTTAACATAGCATCACACTTGGAAATAATTGCATTTGCTTAAGTAAAATTGAAGGAAGTAGAAACACTTTAATATATGTCAGATTTTCTTTTTTTTTTTTATAACGAATCATTAAATTATCAGATAGTTCATTAAAATAAATACATATAAAAAAAATGATTAAATAGCTAAATAGCTAGTGAGATTGATAGAACAACAATATACATTTTAATTTTCAAAAAAATAGCTTGGCTGTTCTCAAACTAGTATGCAATTATATGTCAAGTTATGAACCAAACTACAAACATCTACCCAATTTTATAGTAAGGTGTCACAAAGACACCTAAAGGCAGCAACAGACTGAGCCTGCAGGCAGGAGCTGAAATACAAGCGCCAATTTACAAATCAAAATAAACAGCAATAAAAAAGTAAAAATCAGAAAAGTAAAGTAGAATAGCAGTATACCAGTTAAAAATAAAGCCTCCAATTACAAAACTGTCATTAAGTCTTCTTAAAATAGAAGGTACTTTAGAAGTTATTTTTGACACAAAGGGAAGGGTAAAATGCAAAGGCATAACCAGTGCTCATGGGAAAGAGGGAGGGGACATACAAGTCAATCTTTTGTGCCCAAGAGGCTAACTGTGTATCCTAAACCCTTGGTTTACTAGCACAGATACAAGATGACATTCTGAGCCATCCATATATGGCTTATGAGAAGGATGGCATGAGAGCGACCATATAAGTTTTTAGTAAGAAATAGGGTAAGGCAGCTAAAAGACAAAAACCCTCAACCAAATAAGAGATATGATGCAATATTTGTTAAAATAGTTCCCCAAAGTGCTATATAGAAGTGATTATCATGTGTCCTCCAACTTTCCAATGAGCATAAAAAACAACTGATTTTTGATTTTGTGTGTAAATTCTATTTATATAGCAGATACAAAGCAAATTACTTCTGTTTAAAGTAAGCTTGCACTGTATCTCCTTTTCAGTGGAGGGCTTATTCTTCTTTTAAGTCACCTTAAGCTGACTGTTCATAGTCTGCATAACATAAAATATATGTATTTATTAAAATATATCCAACAAACAATTACAAGAATGGACTTAAATGGCTTATTTAATAACATACAAACAAGTGCTGGTGGATATCAAAAAGCTTTAAGAGAAGGATGAAGTTAAAGTCATAGGGCAAAATTTACCAAACCCAAATTTTGATTTTTTTGACCTTTTCAGCCATTTTTCACCTGAAAATTGGGCGGCAATGGGCAAAAATGTTGAATATTAAGTTTTTGACCTTTTTGCCCTCATTTCTTTGCCAGTTTTCAGACATTTTTCACCAGAAAAATGGGCAAAAAAGGAGGCAAAAAGGTCAAACATAATTTTTGACCTTTTCACCTATTTTTGCTCAATTTTCAAGAGTCAAAAAAATCGTTTTCGACTTTAGTAAATTTTGCCCATAGATGTAAGAAGAGGCAGAATTAGAGAAATAAGTTTAAAGGATGTGAAGAGTAAAAATAAATTATTATTGTTATTATTGTGAAAAAAAAAACAGTAATGATTAGGCATTTCTAAAACACATATAACAATAATTTCTGGAGATAATTTCCACATACAGCAATTTATAGAATTAAAAGTTTAATGGTTTCAGGTTTTTGAATGCTACTTTATAAATAAAATATATGTAAGAAATCAGATCGGGGGATGTTGACTTTGGTTTCTTTAATGCAGCTTCAGGAACAATAGTTTTTCTTTGCAGATTTGCAGATGAGTCAAGATAATGAGACAATTTAATGTGGATTACACTTTCTTTCTCCAGAGGACGCATCACTATAACTAGTTAAAAGGTACAATATCCGTGTACCTGTCCATGGATATTTAAAAATAAACTGCACAGCAAAATTCTTTGTTGACAGCAATTTTTTTTCAGAAGATAGTTAATTGGGCAAATCCCATTTGCTGTTACTAGGATGCTAAATAATATTTAACAAGAATAAGTTTCTGCTGCAATGCTTATTGCCAAGGCAGTTAACAATAAATAAGTAGCACCCAATGGAATAACTAGTAATGCAATAAGGCCTCAATTTGGCTTCTCACTTCTACTTTCTCAACTAAACTAGATAATGCAGAGTCTGCAGATGTAAGGGGGTGGACGAGGAAGCAAACCTAATAGTGGAATTAAAAGATGTAATTCTGTACCGGACCATATCTGACATTTAACAAATGGCCCTTTCTTGTAATTTCTGAGATAGATAGTTCTGCAATAATCTTGATTTTTGTACAAATTGTTCCTTTTAACTGCCTTATATTTGGTCATTTTTTGCTGCCTGGATCCAAACCTGGGACCAAATGTTTTGTGTACAGTTTCTCTGCAGCGAAATACTGTTCTATTGCAGTAAACTTACTTTCCCCTTAGCCGGTACTGAAATAGTTTGCTACATTTGATAAGTAATACTTGTGTGTGAACAAAGATCATTTTATTAATGGTTTTGAAGTTGGGTTTCAATTCCAGAACACGATATGTTCAGCCATTAGCCTTTGATTGCTGTCTCTTACCAAAGTGTTTATAAATCAAAGTACAATTCCTAGCATTTGTTCATTCCATTTAACTATCCAATATGGTGTTTATCAAAACAGAACAAAACATTCAAACTCCAGCAATTCTGATGTACCCCCATACCTGTCAAAAAGTAACTTAATACTAGGATATCCTCTCTAGAATACAATTGTTTTGTCTACATGAGCCATAAGTAATGACATGTCAGCCAAATTGTTGTGATTGTTGTAACTGATATTGAGCTATTATTTTCAACAGTGCTATTTTTATATAGTTTTATGATATCACTGAATTAAAAGCTGGGGTCAATTTTTATCATTGATTCAATCTCTTGCCTGGAAGTGACAGCAAAATTGACCTGGTCCCTGAAGGGAACTGGTAGTTTATAAAAAGCAGAAACAGATCTCAAAAATAGTTTAACATGCACTACAACATATTCTACAAATCAGTAGATTTATTTTATCTCTGTTGAAAATTCCCCTTTATTTTAACAGGTATTTAAAAGAACAGTAATAACAAAAATAAAAATAGATCAAAATACCTCAAATGTACTTAGAGTTATTATTTATGCAATCTTTGCTTAAAAAAATTGTAAAATTGTGTCTACAATTTATAATATTTAACTTAAAAAAATGGGTTTTAGGGAACATTTCCTGTATATGTGTTATCTACAGAACCAGCGTGTTTGAAAACAAGCTTTACTTATAGTAGCCTCTAACAACATGGTTCCTATAAGTAAAGATTAAAACAGACAGAAAGCAATAACATTTGTTAATCTTAATAAATAAATAATAGATGAGATATTTACAACTGCTGTATTAATAAGAGGTTCCATGCAAATCCAATTGGGAATTTTCATTTTTTGGGTGTTACTGGTCCTTTAACAATGCCAGCTTTGTAATGGAATAAGCAGATGTTTCTGGGTATAAACTGATGTCTGATTAAACTTCAGTTATTGTAGATGTAGTGTCTTTGAATGGGGTATGCGTTTGAGTGCATCGAGAACTTTAACACTTCTGGGTTTCAAGTTCAGCTTGTACCTTTAATTCTCCACCACCCAAAAAGATACCCCGTATCATTAATGCACCATTATCACTGTTTTTGCCACAGTACATTACCATTTTCATTGTCATAATTTATTCTTATCATTTCAGTTGGAATATTTGCAATTGCACTTTCATTACTGTTTCTGCCAGTAAATGTTTCACTTAAAGGGGCATCCAACAGAAATGGAAATGCAAATTAAAGGGATGTGTATTTTAACAAAGGCCACAACAAAAAGTACTGCAACATTAACTGTGTACTGCATCAGAAATGGTAAAAAGTATAACTAGCTTTTTATTGCTCTAGTTAGGTTCAAGTAGAAGACAGCAAACACACCTTCTTTCTCTTCTTTTTGCCTTTACATTGTTCATTTTCTGTATTTAATAAAACAATGTCATATCAGTGCCACAAAGCATATCTTGTTCTCTCCTAAGCTAAGTCTTTCAAAGTGCTTTTAATTGAAATTAATTCAGCTGCATAATATCTCAGTTTATTTTTTAATAATTCCAGCATGTTTCCTAAATGTGGCAAACATATGAAATGCTGATATCCCTAATTGCATTTGACTGTTTTACTGTATTATTGAAATTAAGGAAGATTATTCCTACTTTTCTCAGTTTTGAAAGAGCATGGCATTTATTTAATCTAATGCAAGCAAGGTACTTTTTTTTTGCTGAATTTCATCAGGGTTGTAGCAGATTTTATTGTTTTCTTGACACATTCATTCAGTCTAGCTGAATAAGTCACTAAATTGCTATCCGAAGCTTATAACAGGTTTAGCTAACTATGGAATGTTTGTGACATTAAGAACCAAAGTGAAATGTTCTGTAAAAACAAACATTGAAGACATATTTGTTTAAATATTATGTTATTTAGTATTATCAGATACAGTCACAGTGCAAATGAAAAAAAAATCAGGTCATCGCATTACAGCTAGTCGATAGATCCCTACATTATAGCTGATGAACGCACTGGTTGATCCCTACATTACAGCTGATGAACGCACTGGTAGATCCCTACATAATAGCTGATGAATGCACAGGTAGATCCCTACATTATAGCTGATGAACGCACTGGTAGATCCCTACATTATAG
>JAKJJM010126156.1:0-11140 GCA_021901965.1 Pipa carvalhoi
CACATGAAACATCTAATGGGGGGAAACACTTCTCACTAAGGTATAGTACTGCATATGTAAAGATGTAATCTGACTATAGTTCTCCTTTAAGGTAAAGCAAAATGAATTTCAACTCCATTTTATTTTCCCCTGAACTCCTCAATGGATTAATGACGCTAGGGGGGTTATTGACTAAAGTGAGAATTGTAATGTCGAATTCTCAAACAGCGGATTCCCATAGCAAATCCGTGACAATAGTAAAGTCACAACCGCAACAATATTCCAATAATGAAGTCACAACTGCAATAGCAGCAGTCTATTGGGTAGTGTGCGACCGTCGATAGCTGGTGAATTCACACCTTTACTCGACAATTCGGACTTTAGTCAATAACCCCCATCGATTGGAGGTTTTTCGATTTCCATAATCTGGAAATCGGGTATTTGCACCGAAACGTAGCCATAACAAGTTATGGCTACGGAATTTTTTTTTGTACAAATACCCAATTTCCAGATTATGGAAATCGAAAAACACCGATTTCCATAATCTGGAAATCGGGATTCTCGCAGGAGGATAACCTCCCGTGAGAAAGTTGGAAAGACCGTTACCGGTCTTTCTGACTTTAATAAATTCTGCCCAATGAGTTATGCATAAATGACTAAACAGCAACAGGAAACACTGTCAGCAGTCATTGAAAAAATCCTGTCCTTTAAGAACAATGGCAGATGAGGTATTTTGACTGTTGTTAAAGTCAGCATTAAAATGCTGACAAAGCACCATTGCTTTGATGTTGTGAGGTGCTTTGACATAATAAAATTACTGGAACAAGTTTTACTGATGCTCATCTAATGCATGCGTCAGAAAGCTTACTCTTAAAAATATCTCCAGAGCTATAATTAATAAAATGCAGTACTCTGTATGTCTGATCCTCCCCATTCTGAACTGTGCAGGTGTGTGATAGCCCCAGCTATCGGAGCGGGTAATAACTTCACATTTTAAAGCAGCACTTAAAGAATTCTAACTTTATTGCAAATAGGCTTCTGTAAATAATATAATTAAATATGGGCAGTAAATGCCATCTGGCAAAAATGTACAAAGAATGTACATTGATTCTTTTTGTACTGTTTTTCTACTCTCATTTACTATTTTACATATGTAATTGCTATATACTATATCAGAGGTTAATTTATCTAGAGAATTGTTCTTTCGCCACTATTTATTTGTATATGTGTCTAATTTATGTTACATCAGTAATCACATATTTCTTCAAGTGCTAATTTATGTATTCCGTTTTATCGTTGTGCGGAGTTCCCTAGATGTATACTTCATAATTACCCATTTTCTCACATTTGACACTAAGTTATTCTTTATGACTGTGACAGGGTTTGTGATGTAATTTTAGTGAGGCACTTAGAAGGGAACCCTATATATAGCCTCACTCCCATGTTTGTTTTATCTATGATTAAGTGCCAGGCAGCATGAAACGGGTAAGATTCAACATGAAAGTATTCCTCATGTGTTTCTTCTTTTAGTTGGATCAATAAAGTTTTTTTGACTTTTTGCTGCAGTGCCGGGGATATTTTCTTCATTTTCTCAGTAAATGCCATCTGCAATATTAAAGGAGAACTCAGGTCTATACAAGCCTTTACATTAGACAGCGCCTGTGTACACATACACAGAAACATTATTAGGAGTGTAATAGCACTTCTGTTCATGATGGCAGAAGTGACAGTGTCTGGACATGATATCAGGATCACCATGGAGAAGCAGAGAAACATTGAACAAATCTAAGTCTTTATTATATATAGTCTGTAGTTCTCAATTAATATTCTGTTACTACCTACCCTTTGACAAATCTGCAACCACTTTAAAATCCCGCTAACAACAGAAAATAACATTCCTATTTGGATTGGCAAAGCCTTTATTCCTGTGCAGCGCTAGTAAAAAATGGAAGTTGAATAACTATTTAATTGTTTTGTGCTATTATTCTCATTTTATAAACTAGGCTTTCTAGGGCACTTCTTGAATATCTTAAGTTCCATGGGAAACCATTGACAGAGCGTGGCTTTGTTTAATATGGCTACAACCATTAAAGAGGAAAATCAAACACAAGGGGGGAAATTTATCAAGTCGAAAAGGTTTTTTGACAGCTAATGCTGGACAAATAGTGTTTATTTTATTATGTCGGTTTTGCCTATTTAAAAATTCTTTTGTCACCATGTAAAAGTCATTTTTATGCATTTTTTTTAAATCGAAAAAGTTGTTTTTGATTGTGTAAAACTCAACAAAAATCTAGATACATATCCCAAGAAATACAAATCAGGAGTTTGAATTGAACTTAATAAATAAATAGAACTTCTTTATGAGTATAAGGTAGGAATCACTGTCATTTCAAACCAAATGGGATTTTATTTTTCTGACGTTACTGTTTGCTGTCAGAGGAAGTGGGATTTTTACCTTTTGCATTCTGGGAAATGGAGTCCCAGGATGTAACCCTTCAAGACTGAATATTTTATTAGTGGCCAGAGTTAAAGTGGTAAATTAACTATAACCTAAAACTATAATCCTTTTTATTCAGTCATTTTTAGTCTTTAAAAATTTACTGACCGTATCTTACCTTTTACTGGGAACAAATTTAAAAATAACAAGAGTTGTAGAGAAGCAAATAGATAAAGGGCTGAGTTTGTTAGTATAAGCTACACAAAACACATGCGCTACAGCCATTTATTTCTGAAACTCATTACCATAAATCAATACAGTGTGTCTCTAATTCACAACCCCTATGTAGCATGTATATATTAAAATTATTTAAATAAAAGGCAATTAATTTTCCATCACTACTAGTATATACATGGAAATGTAACCCTTTCAAGAGAAATACAAATCAAATTTTCAGTGTTCATGTCAAAACTGAATACAATACAGAATCGTCGTACATTACGCATATTTTATCAGTCTAAATCTTTTAATGTTAGTATGTATGGATTAGTGGTGAGTTCCCACCTCACTGCTTTTAACCAAATGCACATACACAAACAGGGGTGCTGAACTGAAATGAATTTTGGATGCATGCTGCAAAATGAAATTATTTTTAGCAGCCATTCAGCATGCACTCAAACCAGTGGCATAGCAAGCGTTTTTGGTGCCCGGGGTGGACGATCGTGCAAAGGGGGGGGGGGTGATAGCACAGGGCAGCGGACAATCGTGCAAGGGGGGTGCTAGCAGAGCTTGGTAGCTATAGCACCCCCCCTTTGCCCGCCCCTAGGAACAGCCAAAATACTGCCTCCACAGTGTGCCGCCCGGGGCGGACCGGCCCCTCCACGCTACGTCACTGATTCAAACTATGCATCAGCTCTGCTTATGTAGATTTCTATTGTTAGCTCCTTATGACAGAAACCTTTCCTTTGGAAATGATCTGAGACCAGATTTACTATACCTTCATTATTTACACAGACTGGTTTCTACTTTCTAGCCTAGAGCCAGCAATGCTTTAAATCCTTTTAGTGGTTTGTCTACCGCAGGATCGCCAGTCACCAGCCTCAAAGATGTTTTTAAAGTTCAAATACAACAATAATACCAATACAGTATTACAGGCAGAAAGTGATCTTTCTTCTTAGGACTTAGCAAGTTCAGCAATGGTCCTCCAGGACATGTTTATTATCTCCCAGATTCCCTGGATGCTTCTTTGAGACCGGGGCTTAAGTATGCACAGCAGAATGGCTGCTACAGCTGTTACAGCCAGTTCTGAAAAACAGAACATACTCATTTATTCACAGACATTTAATAGCTCAATGGTATTCTGCACAAGGTGAACATTTTACTTAGGAAGTTAAAGAAATATGTATTTAAAAAAGTTTAAGAAAAATACTAAAAATGTAGCAAATAGGAACACCAAAACTATAAAAAAAAAGTTTGGGAATAAATATTTAAATTAAAAAAAACTCTTGTTCCCATTTCATAGATATTTTAGAAACAAATATTCTAATGTTTATCTGGGCTTCAGCAAAACTATAAAAGAAAACGTCTAATTGGGAATAAATATGTAATGAAAAAAAAATTCTTGTTCATTGTTTGTTGAATATTTTATAAACAAATATTCTGATGTTTATCTGGGATTCTCCTGCAAATATATTATAGGAATTTATAAACCCTATTATTGGCAGTTATCCAAAGTAGGTATCTTAATTTATACAGATCTATCATACAGATTTTTCCAGGGGGAAGGGGACTTTAAATTAAGCAAGCTTTCTGTAAAGCCAATTGATTGCTTGTTAAATAAACTACAGAACTTTATAAATAGTTGTAAAACAGCATATTGCCTTAAAGGCACAAAAGCTGACAAAATCTGCAAAGCAGTACTCGTCAGTGCACGTTTTCTGGCTGTAATTGAATCCATATACTTTATCTGATGCCAGACAGCTGTGGAAGTCAAGACGATTGGCACTACGAATGAATTTTCCCAAAGGTGTATTGCTTGCAGGGGAAAAAAACCTACAAAGTAACAGCTGCCAGAACATGAACATGCTACACTGTAATGGAACAGAAAAAATTACTTAATCCATTTAGCAAAATCATATTACTGTGTGTCTGAAAATGTTTCTAGGACATTCTATCTGCCCAGCACGGACATGACACTGGTATGTAAAAGTCTGTTATTGTGAAAACAACACTGGGTAATGCAAACATTATGCAGATTGGCAAAATTGTGGATTACAGAACTACAAAACTATATTAGATGTGTGAACAGTGTCTACTTTAGAGAATTGGTTTCATGTTGTTTATCTGAATGGTCGTATTGCTTGTAGCCTAAGCTAACACGTTTACAGTTTTTAAACTGTGCTGAGGCAAAGAAGGGGGGTAACACCTTTCTATGCCCCTGGCACAGCAAAAGAACTTTAAATGTTAGCGTGTCTGGGGCACAAGCTATATCCTTTATTTTAGGGTAAAACTAAGTCCAGAAGGAAAGCCTCACAGATGCAGGTTTTAGGTAATATAACATAGCATAGGCTGCCTGGTTACTGTGTAAACTTATTGATACCGTATGAAAAAAAGGGCTGCAGGTGATACTGAAGGAAGAAAATCAATGTTAAGGGGGCCTTTTTAAAGCTTTGGTGCCTATCTTTTTGGCTTAAAGGCTAAAACTGCCCTATTGTGATTTCACTGGCTGCATCTGCAATTTTTAATACCTTCCTTATAGGTATTTTCTCTGCAACAATAAAACCCATCACCAAACAAGCAAAGCAAAAAAATACAGATAGCACATTGGAAGATGCATTTAAACACACTCCATAATGTTAGGGGCAGTTTTAGGTTCAATAAGTTCCCCTTAATTTTCATCCATTATAATCCATTTGAACATGTATCAAAGACAGGGCATATTTACTAAAATCAACTCGACCATATCGATTGGTTTCAACCCATTTCTCTGTATAATTTTGTTTGCGTGTGCTTTCAGATTTCTCTGATTTATAAATGATCGATAAAAATGTGTCCCCATCAAAATCATTAGTTATCAACACGGAAATAGGAAAAAAATAGCAATATTGTTAAAAATAGGCTGTTGCCTCTTGCATTTACTAGTCGGAAAACTTTTCAATTTTAGTAAATGTCCCCCAACATGTTATCAGTGGTAATAACGCTAAGATTTCAGAAGAAAGAATAAAAATGAATAAGAAGAAAGAAAATAATTGTTACACAGGAAATTAAGGAGAGAGACGGCAGGTATATAACGAACCACAGATATGCTGATAAACTTGTATAAAATTTCAAATGGTGAGCAGAGTTTAATACATTTTGGAAATCATCGTGGAAAAATTATAACAATGTAACAATCCTTTTTTCTGTCTAATCACAAACATGAAATCATGAATCTCATGATTACCCGTTATTCATATGATCATGACATACAGTGATGGCAAAACAAGATTGTACAGCAAAATAAACAGGGTGGGGGCCTTGCTTGCTAGAGCTTACACTCTAAAGTTACATGAACAAAAGTCATTTTCTGTGCCCCCATGCATTATTGCAAATCTGGCAGAGGGTGAAGAACCCAGCCCTATCCTTTACACTGTGGATATATCTCAGGTGGCTACCAGACAAACACAATTTCCTGCACACAATGCAAAATACAGAGCTGTGTTCATGGAGTAAGATACACCCTGCCAGGCACATGGAGATGAGGAACACACAGGCACATAAAACAAAGGCCAATGTGCGCTCAGCGTAACGGAGATACATTAAGGGAAACAAAAGGAGTAAGTGCTTGCTGTTAGCAGCGGACCAGCTACAACTGTATCTGGTTCTCACAAAACAAGTTTTCTCTAAAGTGTAGGTTACCCAGAGATTACAAATACTTAAGGAGTGTGACATCCATACCTTCATTGCTTTATAAATCACACACAGACACAAGTCGAAATCATAACTTTCATAGATCTTAATATGAAATGCTTTTAATTTACTTCAAATTTTCACTTAAGTCAAGTAAATAAATCTGCTGTATTCCTTAAGAAGGGCAGTCAAAATCTAGAAAGAGAATGTATTTTCTTCTTTTGTTTACTGTTGGGACTAACGTTAGTAGGTCTAGAATCATCTTATAGACAACTAAAGGAAGTGCAATGTACACAAGACTGTAGCGTTTTAGAACAGTTACTACAAATTAGCAAAGCCAGCTTTTAACTGCATAGGAACACCAACAATGTATATTGTGAACTTCACTTCACTGGAATGAACTGTCATGCATACAGCTTGTTTCTTATACATTTTAGGATCTGGAATGATTCAGTACTTTGCTTGTTCAAACTAACATTTTGCAAGGTACAACCAAATAACATACAAAACTGCATTCAGAAAGCACAAAACTGTGATTTAATTATTTGCACGGGGCAAAGAAACATCAAATTGAATGAGCAAAGTAACAAACATACTAACTACAAAATCACAGCCATAACAATTCTGTATTTAAGCAATGATTGCAACTTGATTTGGAGATGTGTGTGTTTGACTGAGACTTTAAAATATGATGTTCTACCAAACCATCACTTGGTAGAGTACAGATGGCTCCTATTTGCACAAACATACTTCAACATACTTGTAAACATTGTTTGGATAATTTACCAGCTAAACTGTAGAGTGCAAAACAAATGCTTCACCCAGCACAGACATATTATTATTACACATATTTCAAAATACATCATCTCAGATCTGAATTCTGTATGCACTGCACATATCTTTTTATATTCTAGCTGCTTGTAATGACATTCAGGCTGCACTCTCTATAGATTAGATAGATAGATTAGATAGAGAGACAGGCAGGCAGATGGAATTGATGCACTACATTTTTTATCTGTTATAAAAACAATACATTCAGTCCTTCATTTTACCTCTGTAGATAGGGGTGTGCATACAAGGAAACTTATTTTAAAAGAAAGAAGATCATGAAACTAACTACCAAACCCTTTTTTGATTAACAAAAATGCAATAATTATCTGTGAGAACTATTTTCAGTAGCAACTAGTTATGAGTTTTGCTGCCCCCTTTAGTTCAAATGATTGCTTAGGATTTGTACCACCGTATATATCTCTAACAATTACTTGTTCTTGTCTCTATCAAGACTCCCATTTATCATAAATACATTACATAACATTCTCCACACAGTGAGAGAACAATGAAATGTTAATGTGCTCTTGCCCAGAGTTTTTGATTGTCTGCTATACAGTTTCCCTACTCTAGAACAATGAAAAGCAAACATAGAAAGACACATGGTAAAGTAACATAAATTATAGTTTTATTACAAGCACCTATAACACTTAGGATTTCTCCCATAGGGCATACTTTACAGTTTTCATAAGGTCCATAAGAGGGTTCATGCCATGTGATATGGTATAATATGGAGCACTGATTGGCCTGCCATCAGCTTTGTAAATCAAATCTGACAATCCTCTATACCTATTATGAACCTGTATGCACCTTTTATTCAGCAGTACACATTCATTAACCACTGACCCACATTGTGCAGTCATTTAAAATACTAATGCCCATGCATAACCCCTATCAGGGCCACAACAGTCTTTTGTTGTGTAAGTGTACTTGGGTTTGATACATTTAAGACTGCCAAATGCACAGGCATACCTTTGCAAAAAAAGTAAATTTAAAGGTAACCCAAAGAAAACTTACATGAGAACTAGACAGAACCAAAAGCGGATGACTAAACTAAAATACCCTACATATACCAACGTTTTCAGACTTTCGGTAACAGTAACTTCTGGCTTTGTAGCTAATAAGTCCTTTGCCCAAAGGAATTCCTCAGCGACTACTTGAAACAAGGGCCTCCTAAAGTGACTCTTTACAACATGGGCCTCCTTAGCAATGGCTTGCCAAGATCTTTCACCTCTTCTTGACTTTTCACCTTATCATAGCCTAAAATGTCCATGGGAACTTGGCAATACTCTTCCACCTGCCTAATCTGTAGGAAGGAGAGCACTGTCCTCCAAGCACTCACAGCCTGGGTGGCATTGCGGGCAGATACCACAAAAGGTTTGGAGGAATAGCCTGAACCACTGGTCATGTTTAGAGAGAATTTCTCTATCTCTGGGCTTACCGAAAGATTCACAAACCCATACACTTGTCTCAAAGTCTTGATGGGATCCACTACCAGATCCTCGTACCTCACCACCATATAATTATCCTTGAGCCAACTGGGGGGATTTAAAGCGGTCCTGAGGGTCTTTCCCATGCTATTGCAGATAACCTCCATGGCCCCAATGGCATGGTAGTCAGAACCGTCTTTCTTGTTAAGTTTATGCCCAGGGTCTATAAAGGGCACCCTACGGATACGAGGGTCTCTACTGCGGACCACCTGCAGACTTTCCCTGATCAGGCCGTGTCTGGACTTGATACGGGAGTTGGCAACTGCACGGGGATCCCTGACTAAATGAATGACCTTCAGCTGTAAGGAAGGGTCCTCCATGAGCGGTGCCAGCACATTGATGTCAAATATCCTGACGCCCTTAATGACTATAGTGTTGTACTTGTGGCACTCCTCCTCCAGAAGCTTCAAGCTCTGCGACGGGCATTTCTTGCAGACTTTGTCGTCCACCAGCCCCACAGTGTCTTTCCTGTAAGCGGAGCAGATGGGGGACGAGCAGATGACCTTGTTGGTCGAAGCGCCGAAGATGCCCAGCGTGCTAATGTTCTTAGCCCCCGCCGTGTTGTAAAGCTGCAGGGCAGACAGGTCGCACCGATAGAGGGCGCTCAACAAGTCCCGTGCGGCCCCCTGCAAAGACATGGCATCGCCCGGGTACAGCTTCTGCCACACGTGCCACACTGGCTCGTAGAGAAAAAACACCTCCGGGTTCTGGTTGAAAAGCTCCCCGAAGAAGGACGATCCCGACCTCCATGTGGTGAAGACGTAGACCAGCTGCCTGCGCTTCACCGGGGAGGGACGGTATAAATAGCGGATGTCTGAGCGGCTCTGGTACGGGGTGTAGCGCACTTGGTCGTTGCATTGCTGGGGCTCCTTGTGCCATTTGTCCATAAGGTTCAGCATGGTCAGTACCAGCAGCAGAATGTAGCCCAGGCACAAGATAATCGCCTTCCTGCGGAACACTTTCATCCTGGAGCAAGGAGAGTACCGGAACCAGAACCAGCAGCTGGGAGACAGGATTAGCTTGGGTCGCTACCGCAGCCGAATGTCCTACGGTAACTGTTGCTCGCGGCTGCTAGTGAGCGGCAGTAGCGGTAGTAGTCGCAGCAGCGTGTAGTAAAGTTTGGGGACTTGGTGACGGTGGCGGGGGCAGGTTCCATATCCTCTCCTCTCCAGGCTTCTTATCGCACGCAGCCCGCCTGTGCATCTCCCCGGGGACCGGACAGCACTCAGCGGTTCATAATGCGGGCACCGTGACGCACAGCGTCTCTCCGGAGAAACCGAGACCCCTCCTCTCCCCGATCCGCTTACTCCAGGCGAGGAATGGGAAAACTTCCCTGCTCTTTCTCCCCGCTTGCTGGAAAGGTTTGTGTGGGAAGCGCCAGGATCTCCCGTGGTGTCATTCTGCTCGGCTGGCTTCACAGCATTAGCGCAGCGCGGGTGCCCGGGGGAGGGGGTCACATCACTCAGGAGCTGTGGAGCTCACTTCCCACCAAGGCTGAGGCGGCTGTTGGGCTTCTCAGTGTAGAAAACTGGTTAGAGTAAGACTCTGGCACAGACAGGCTGCGGGTGAAATCCTCCCCCTCTCCCGGGCTTCCCACAGCGCTATGGAGGCTATATCCAGATGCTGCCTACATATAGAGCAATACACTGGGAGCTTTCATTGGACGATGAAGCTGTCGCTCAAAACGCCCCGCCCCTTCTCTATGCAGCTCAATTTCTGTTTGTGTGTGTGTTCCTCTCTGAGTAGTCTCCCTCAGCAGCAGTTGTGTGTGTCTAGTGCTGCGCAGCTCATGCCGTTAGTTTTTGTACATTCATTGATCTTACACACAGTGCATATGGGAATCCTATTCATAGGGGTCTACACAGCACTACCATCGAGGAAAGTCCTTAGGTGGCATATGCTCGCGTTGTTTAGCCCAGCTTGTGCACTCAGTCGCTGCTTCTTTCAGGATTTTGGAAAGGGTTTTTATGTTTTTGTTGAAATCTCTTACAACATAGAAATTCAAGTAACTTAAGGCAACAAGCTGCCCGACTTTACAAAATTACAAAAGTAAACGTTAAAAGGCCCCCCCAGTCCGCTGGCCAAATTGTTCTTAACTGTGATGTGAAATTGAAAAGTCTGAGTGTAATTTTGAGAAGGAGCTGCCCGGCGCATGTTGGCACATCTCGGGGTAGTCTTGCCAGCAGGGTATGGGGTTTCAGTATTATTTTTTGATGGGATGTACATACCACTGCTGAAATGTAAATAAATACTATATGCTGATTAGTAAGTCCTTGGCTGCAAGATGGTTTACCTTGTTCAGAGCACAGAAGGCCTGTTTGTGTAAAAGTGCACACATGGGGCGAAAGTTATTAAGCTCGTAAAGACTCGATGCGAGTCTTTGCGGGCTTAATCGCGCGAGAATTATCGCCCAAGCATCTAGCGGGGATCTCGATTGCGCTTCTCCGCAATCGAGGTCTTTCGCCCGAAAGGTAGCCATAAGTCCTATGGCTACAAAACTTTCGGGTGAAAGATCTCG
>JAKJJM010126192.1:0-14227 GCA_021901965.1 Pipa carvalhoi
CTCCATATAAAGCATATAGGGGGTCATTCCGGTAGGTCCGAATTTTCCATCCCGAATTCACTTATAGCGAACTCCCATTATAAAGTTGCGACTGCGACAATTTTTTTGGTGCAGTCGCGATTTTATAATGGTAGATTTGACGCGGTCGCGACTTTAGAATGGGAGTTCACTATAAGTGAATTCTGGATGGAAAATTCGGACCTACTGAAATGATCCCCATAGGGTTCTGATTGTTGACTGTCGCAGTCACCACTTCATTATGGGAATATTGTCGTGGCTGCAACTCTACTATGGGAATGTTTCGGTCGCGACTTTAAAATTGTCACAGTTGCGGATTTGCTATGGGAATCCGTTGTTTGAGAAATCAACAGTCAAATTCTCACTTTAGTCAATAACCCTCAATGCACAAATTATTTAGTGATCTCATCAAGTGAACATCGCTTCAAGCGAAATCAGTAGCATGAGAACATGCAATTAATGGGTATCAACTGTTAGCATTTTTGTTGTAACTAAAAAAAGAAATGTTCTGTATTAAAAAATATTTTCATGCAATTACAGAAACCACAGAATTAGAAACTACAGTACCATTTATTTTAAGAAGCATTGTTTCATAAAATTATGTCACCATATGTAATATTCAAGGAGAATGTAGTGCTGGCATGCTTAATTAGTCCACTAGAAGGTGTGATTTAAGATGGGGAAAAGAAATATTGATAGTACCAATGTTATATATATTGTTAGGTGTAACAGTGACTGGACATAAATATAGGCACACTGGGCATAAACTTGAAGAGGCTTATTCATGAAAGGTTGAATTATTACGTAAAGGAGTGAATTCACATTTATTCACCACTGCCCCATATTCGGGTATTGGGCAAACCCTGTGATGTGGCAAATGCAAAACAATTCAGACACTTACAACAGTTGCAAACTTATGGAGCACTTCGCACCATTTTACATGTGTGCAAACAGGTAATTCTCCTATTCATCAAGCAGCAAAGTCTGTCACAGTAGTGAATTCGACAAGTTGTATTGTGTCGCAAATCAAAGTGCGAATTAGGGCAGGGCTCCTACTGTTAGATTGACTAGCCAGCTTCCCCCCCCTCCCCCGGCGCCCTGCAGCAGCAGAAGAAAAGCATTCTCACCTTCCTCCAGTGTTCCAGCAATGTGGCTCCTTTCAGCGCCTCTATCCACAATGAGGTAAGGAGAGCGTGACATCACTCTTCGGCGCCGTCAGGTCTTGTCTGGTCTTTTCGGCTCTATTCGCCGGCAACTGCCGACAAGACCCGAAGGCGCCTAGGAGAGCTGTCCTGCACAACTTAATTCAGTATGCAGAGAAGCGCTGAGAGGAGCCACATCGCTGGGGTAAGGTTAGCAGGCAGGAGGGCAGGCAGGCAGGTAGGGGAGGGTAGGCATGAAGTTGAGCCAACTTTTTCTAGGGGATGCATATTCATGATAGTTTCTTTTCTGGAGTACATGAGATAGATGTAGCACTCTGCTGTATGCATAGCATGACTAGGTTAATCCAGTGCTTTGCCTTATGACTATATAATTGCTGCTGTATTGTTATGCACTACATATTAGGTTTGCTTAATGACAGGGTAGATGTTCAAAATTTCTCATGCCAAATGTTGCTGCTGTTTGAAGTGTAAATAAACGTTGCCTCCTAGCACTTATAACTCAATACATACAGGTTTGAAAAAGGTTAGAAAAGTTATTTCTAAGGCTCAGTGACCACAGTGAAACACACAAAGCATTTTATTTTACTGTAAGTAGATTCTTGCTCCGTCCTTTAACCAATTTTCAAAGGGACTTTGACTTCTCTCACACATTTTGGACCACCCAAAACTCTTTAACATTTTTTAATTTATGCATTTTTATTATTTTTTCCATAACTTAAATGATATTTATTTTAAAGTTGTTCTTCATTTTCACAACAAGAATAATAACCTTTGAATTGTGGGTGTTTATTCTGAAAATGAGGCTGTAAGTTTAAGGATTAACCATAGGAGTTGTGACTCTGAATACTTTTACAGGCTACTGTATACCAGAGCAGACGCAAAGGGGAGGGGGGGGATGTCAAAGCTATACTGGAATATCCATGTATCTATGGGTGGAGCAATTCATTTTTTAATTTCAGTACATTTATTATATATGTGTTAATTAAAGAGTCAGACTGTTGGTAATACACTTGATGTTAGGCAGGGGAGGGCAGGGCAGGGAGGGTGGGCAGGGGAGGGAGGGTGGGTGGGTAGGGGTGGGGTGGCAGGAGTGCAGGCAGGCAGGGGAGGGATGGCAGAAGGGCAGGCAGGGGAGGGGTGGAATATTTTAGCACACCATTTAGTTCAGAATTTTTTCCCCCTTATTTTCCTTCTTAAAATCCTAAGTGCGTCTTATGGTGAGGTGCGTCTTATGGAGCGAAAAATACAGTATTTCCAGCTGATGGACTTTAAAAATCAGCATACTTGGTTCCATCACTTCCCTAAAACTTGCTTCCTACTGTAGAAAGCCTTATAATTACATCAGGATCATACTAGCTGTATTTGAATCAGTAGAGCTGGAGAGTAACTGTAGTGTGCAGTTCATCCACCTGTGTAAGAGGAGCTTTTGTTCATAGGTTCACATTCTCTTTTAGCATTAGGTACAGTGTAATATTGGACATTTTGTCAAGGGAATTGTAGAATGTTGTTATATAAGGAATGGATGCTGGGGTAGGTATCAGTGCCAAAATACTTCTAAATCATTTATTATTAACCTTTTTTTAACCCACTCATTAAAATATTTTCTAAAAGTAAATATTAATAAGGCTTTTTTATAGGTTTCTTGGTGACTTTTAACCTGTTGCTCTCCAACTCTTTAGACACTTCCGCTAAATATGTGGCGCAATCAGTATATTAATTTAGACATATATGGTTCACTAATTGCCTTCAATCAGTATTTGCCAACAATGCAGTGTCCTGGAGGATTGGAAACTAAAAGCATGAAGTATATTCCAGGTAAATACATGGGAATGATTATGGAAACAGATGCCATTTAACATCAAGAACTCCAAACATTATCTAGTTTGTGAACACAAATAATCACACAATTTATATGATAAATTACACAATAATTGCAGATAATATTTTTGTCCTATAGAATGTCTGTCAGATTTAGTTTGTTTATCCTAAAAAAAAGGCGCCTAAGGGAGTATGAGAAAAGTATAACACATATCCAAGGTCAATAAAAAACAAGATAATTCAGATGTTATTCCCTCAATGGATTGAACAAGGAACAAGAGGTCACCCATTAAGATTACAGGAAAGTAGAGTTTGCATTCTACAAAGAGTAAAAAAAAATAGTCATATTAAAATAGAGGCAGTTGAAGCCTTTGTATTAAACAAAATGATTCAACTCAAAGGCTATGTTTGTGTCTTACTTTAACCATTATACTAGATGACTCATCCTAGCCATGAATTTATAAACTCTAAAAATACAAAATAACATAACTTACAACTGGCATGTTATTAACTGACATGTCAGTAAATTCTATCTACTATGCTCTTTGAAGCCAATGTACTGATTTCAATTACTTTTTCTTATCAGCTTACTGTTTGTAGACATCTTTCTGTTACATAAACAAATACCCACCCACTGCCATTAGTTTTGATTGAACTTTAGATAATACATATTCATGACAAGGATTCAACAGCCCTACTCAGGAAAACAAAGCATTTTTAAATGAAAAATAATCACATATTCGGTACAATATGCAGATTCTATATTTTTGTTACTGTTCATTTAAGGTAATATAAGAAATTAAAGTTTTTAAGGCAAAGGATATTCACTGTATTTTGTTTTATGAAAAGGAGGATTCAGATGCCTATAGACAGTAGCAGATATTGTCTGTATTTTTTAACAAAAGGGACGAGACAACCGTACAGTGTTTGAGTTCAGCTCTATTCTATAAATTAGAATTTGCTAAGGTTCAACCATTCAGCTGGTGTGTACATAAGCTGTGTAATGAGTCTGATAGTTAAACAGGATTACTTTTCAGCAATAGACATTAAACTGACAGTCAGGAATTCCTAACAAAAAAAGAATTTATGATTCTTTTTGAGTTTAAAAAATATGTTCCCATTTCTGATGAAGAATCTATATATTTCCTTTAAGCATGCAGTCGAATTTGTCTTAATCTAAAGCATTGGCCTATGTTTACTCATATAACACCTCAAGGCAGGTATGCCCAGGGAAGTAATATGGGTTTTTTGTTTTTTACTACATATGTGATATTTAAAATATCATCCATCTTGATACATCCCATTTAAGAGGATTTGTATTTGTAAAAATTTAAATATATACATAAAAATAGTGCTAGTGCTCCATAAGGAAGGATTTCAGTTTGGTTTTCAAAGTGTAGAGGAAATGTTCCTGGTGAAGATAAAAAGGTATAGAATTTGATATTTATGGGGCAGAAAGAGAGAAGGGTTTAAGATTAGAAAGGGCAGTGTTGGTGTGTGGCATGCAAAGCTGGTTGCTTTGGGTGGAGCGCAGTTGACATCAAGGATTCTACAGGCATACGAGTGAGGAAATATAGGGAGGAGCAACAGAGTGAAGTGCCTTAAATGTCAGAACACTGTAAATGATTCGCTTGTTTACGGAGAGCCAAAGAGTAAAGAGAGATTGGGAGAAAGGCTGTCCCTTCTGGGGAGAGAGGGAGAGAGTTCTGGCAGCAGAATTTAGAATAGACTGGAGTGGGGAGAGGTGGGGAGCTGGAAGGCCAGATAGAAGAATATTTGCAGTAGTCCAAGCGGGATAGGACAAGAGCATGCATCAGGGTATTAGTAGTGCCATGAAAGAGAAAGAGGTGGATCTTGGCACCGTTGCGAATATTATCAATTTTGTTTCTAAAAAAGTTGGCAAAATCTTGTGGAGAATGTAAGGGGGGTTTGTGGGCTTGAGAAACTAAAAAAGTTCAGAAGCGCATCAAGGAGGGCAGGGACATGGATAGGGTGGAGGACAAAGAAGTAGCAAAGGCTAGCCTTGATGAATTTTCCTGACTGTCCCTTGTTGTGTCCTATTGATATCTAAAAACGTGGAATCGATTTAGGCTGTCCATACTGAATACAGGTTAGTAAGTTAATATATTTTAAATATAAAGGTGGGTCCTACACGTAGGGATAGGCAAACTTTGTCCTTCAGCTATGCATCCAAGTAGATTGCTAAACCTGCTACCATGTTTCCCCAAAAATAAGACAGGGTCTTATATTAATTTTTGCTCCTAAAAACATGCTAGGTCTTATTTTCGGGGGATGTCTTATTTTCGGTACTGGTACTGTGTTTTGGGGAAACAAGGTACTAGTACAATTTATTTCTCATTCTTTACTGCAGCTAGGTCTTATTTTCAGGGGAGGCCTTATATTTCTAAGCTTGGAAAAAATTGCACTGGGTCTTATTTTCGGGGAAACAGGGTAGCAAATGTTAGGGGTTGTAGTTCTGCAACAGCTAAGGACTTAATCTGACTATCTATTCACATAGAGAGCTTTCAAATGGATAGTTATTTTTCTCATATCTTAAGTACCACCTCAAAAACTGCAGCTCTCATAGCTTTGAATTCTTTTTTCAACAAAGTGCCAGTGATGCCATACCAATCCTGATAATATCATTTTCTCCTTTACTGAAGGCCTCTTTTACATTGTTTTGCAGGGTCAGATTTTCCTGTCCACTGTCCTGCTGAACTCATCCCCCTACTTTACCCCACGCCAGCTCTCCTCACTCTCAAACTGCTGTAGCACTTTGTTATGAACTGCACACAGGAAGTGACAGTGAAGAGTAGTGCTGGGGAAAGGTTCCTGTAGCACTTTGTTGTGAACTGCACACAGGAAGTGACAGTGAAGAGTAGTGCTGGGGAAAGGACGCTGTAGCAATATCATCGCTACAGCAGTGTGACAGTGAGGAAGAAGGGGGGTGCTTAATAGGACTGAAAAACTGATGGAGGGAGAGTTAGATGGGTAGTTAAAAGTTAAAACTTAGTCAGGACAAGCAGTGGAAGTATAATACTGAGAGATCTGATACATTAAGTAAGCCAGCCAGTCCCACATAATTAACTGATATGTAGTAAGGTATAGTAAAACAAGTTTATTGAAGAGCTGAAGAGAGTTTGTTGTATTGTATTTATTTATATAGTGCTGATATATTACACAGTTCTTTACAGAGATTCATCATTCACTTCAGTCCCTGCCCCATGGAGCTTACAATCTAATTTCACACACACAATTGACCTGTAGTATGTTTTTTGGATTGTGGGAGGAAACCAGAGTCCCCAGTGGAAATCCACACAAGTATGAGAACATACAAACCTATTGAAAACTATTTGTAGATTGAGGCTGTTGGTCTAATGTAGCTGGAAGAGTAACTGCAGAGCCAGGGTATGACTTTGCTCTGGAGAACTGGGGTATTAAAGCAGACAAGGTCCAGCAGTTCCAGGGGAGAAAATTAGGTTATACTGATTGGCCAATTCAAATACCAACTTTCTTTTTCTGGTGTTACTGGTCCTTTAACTCCTTCAGTTACTTCAGCAAATATAAAATCATTGTTCTATAAAACACACCAAGCTAAAGAAACAGTTACAGTGATCGTGCATCAATTCTGGTCTGCTCTGAAATCTCAGCAGTGACAACCTCTTATCCTGTTTACATAAATGTGTTTACTGTCTAATACAACACTCATACTATATTGCAGCCTAAGCTAGCACCCAAACAAAGAACTGTTGTCCCATTGTTAGCATTTCAGATATTATTAGACACCATAGGGCAAATAACATTGACCCCAAAAATCCTAAGATTAAACAGATATTCCTTATGTATGAATAACCCTAAATCAGTATACTGTCCTTAAAATAACATACAAAGTAAATAAAACCACCAGGGATTATGGAATACAAAATGATGGACAACCGAGCAGTGGGCAGATAGCAATCTCCTTTCTACTTTTCACAATATTTATCTTTGTTTTTTGTTTGATCATGTGCACCCCAAATAATGTTACCCACACACTCACATCAATTGCAAAACTCCAAGAGAAATAATCTAAAATTGTAAGTATTTATGTTGAAAACAAAAAAGCACAAAATGACATTTGGGAAGCGCATGATTACACATAAAATAACATAAGTACCTAATTTATATGGAGTTATTTTATAAAAGGGAAACCCCTGACTTGTCTTTTTTCTTTTTTAGATATAAATTATTAGATTGATTGATTGAATGTTAACAGGAATAGTAACAGAAACCAATAGCATATACATATTGCTGAGAAACAAGATAAGTTCCAGAATTGTATATGTCCCAGGGCTATTATAAATCCTTAATTTGAAATCTGCTATGTTCATTACCCTAGAGAAAGTCTAGGACAATGCAGAGGTGGAGATGTCACACAGTGTAGTGTTGGGACATCACCAATTTCAGTTTATATTCAGGGTGAAAATCACAGGAGGTGATGAAACATCTGGAGATCATAAAGATAACAAACACGGTTCTTTAATACTGGCATGCTCCAATGGTAAGCTAATGTCAACAATAAGTAATTGGTAATCCATAAAATAACAAATTAAAGTTTTTAAACATAAATGTTAAAAGGACACTAAACAACAGACAAATTTCCTTATGTTTTAATCCTCACATTGCTCCCCTGTAACTACAGCTCTCAAGACAGGCACTGCAGAGCCACTCACTTTTTCACTGATTTTCTTTTTGCTCCTCCCACCTCCTGTGTCCTGGACACAGAAAACATTGTATGTGTTTACAGGAAATAATTAAAGTGTTTGTGTAAAAGACTGAAAAGCATGATTCCACAATGCAGGTTGCAATTAGACAATGTTGAAAAATTGAGCCCTAAGGGAAGTATTTTATGCAAGAGCATAATTATTTAGGTAATAGCAGGAAAATAAAAAAAAATGTTTGTTTTGGCATAAATAATGAAATATCAAAAATTGACTTTCCGTAACCTTTAATTGAGACTAATTGATGTATGATGATGCAATCTATTATTCTTTCATTTTAGCATAAGTCATTAAAGAAAAAAAATATATATAAATTTAAACTTAACTCTTAGTGGAAACAAGTTTGGGCTGTATGGAAATGCTAAATGTGCCTCTTTGGTAATCAAGGCGCTATTTAGGAATAACTGAAATGATTACACAGGATTTAGAATACATATTTCCTTGGTTCATTGCTATCAAATAAGTTTACAACTATGGGCTTAAAAGCAAAGCTCTGTGACCCATTTTACAACTGTCCCAAAGTGTCCAGCTGAAATTTATATCCATCTTGAGAGGTTTGACTAGCAACTACTCAGTTACAATAGTGTGTTACTCAAGTCTCCATTCCCGGTACCTTATACACACAGTTTCTGCTCCAATTCCCTTTAGCCAATATGACAATATGAATTTTTCTCCTCCCATTACTGTGAGAGCCTTCCCTGTGTTAACTGAAAGTGAACAAGCACTAGACCACAAACCAATTGTTTAAAATACTTTTTTAAAAAATGCAAACCAGCTTATTTAAATGGCATTAATTCATAGCAAAATATTATTTAATTAAATAATTATAATTCTAAAATATTATAACAATTTCAATCGTCTCACCCAGCTGAAAAGTATTAATCTATGTACAGTGTTTTCACATGAGAAGAAGATATTTAGATGCCTGAAAATATTGTGCTACCAATCAGAAATTGGCTTTCATAGTTACCCTGAACCAGTGAGTGCCAACAGCTGATCAGTTGCTATAGGTCAATAGACCTCTTCAAAGACTGATGAATTCCCCTGTGTTTGTTTGTGTTTCCATGAATGTATGGACCTCAGTAGCCTGGCTTTAAGTTGTAGGTGTGCTAGTGTTTTTGTAGGAATATAACATGTGCATATAGCGTCAGTCCAAGTTATATGTTTGATGCATTGGCCAGTTGGTTTCCATACTTATTAACTTTGTGAACCTCAGGATGGACATATGACTGGCCACGTGGTGTTGTCTAAGTTGTGTGTCTATATTTAGGGCCAGATTCCGTAAGCTCCGAAGCCTCGCGGAAATGCCTTTGCGAAGGCATTTCCGCGAAGTGCATGAGGCGTGCCGCTCAAATAGTCATGCACTTAAAGAGCAGGCGAACAGAGCGGTAGAGTGGCAAAGGCATTTCCGCGAGGCTTCGGAGCTTATGGAATCTGGCCCTTAAAGTTGCTATTTTTTTGTTTTCTCACAACATTTCCATCATTTGCTGCTACACCAATTCCTATCAATAAAAATTTGGTCTGTGAACACTGTTCTTCATTTATGGGAATATATCAAACATATCATTTGACATCGTTCCTTAATAGTACAATAAGTCATTTTGCTATGACATGTAAGTCAACCATTTAACATGTTTCAAGGCTTTGCTTTAGAAGATCACATATTACAGTGTTGAGTTTCAGAGATCTTATACAACAAAAGCAGATTGACAATTGCAGTGGACATTAAACACATGTAGAAACATTTTAAATACAATAAGGATACTTTGAAATAGGAGCCCATTTTATTAGGTGTTTGCGTTATTTTGTCTACCTCCCCCATATTTTCTGACCCTCTGACATAAGTGGTCGTGGTGACATATTTACTGAGCCATAGCATTTTACAGGACTTCTTGCATTACTTAAATATCTTGTGTCCAATGCTCTTGAGTGATAGGCTTGCTTTGATAAAAGGAAAATTGTTAGGAAATGGTTGACACATCAAAGGAGTATAAGATCAACTTTACCTTCCAACAATGTTTACAATGTTGCTATGAGGACAGGATGCACAACCCAGCTGTGTTTTTTACAAGTCTGCCTCAGTTAACAAGACTGCTAAGTCTCTAATATGAATCATATGTTTTAATCTCACTTTTATTACCATTTTTATATCATTAAACTAAAAGTTATTCCTCATACAATAACAACTACCTGCTACAGTCATTGTAGCTGAATTATTTTATCCATCCCAGCAACAGTTTGTTTTTTGTCTCACTGCCTGCAACACATAAAAGACTGAACAGCAGCTACAGAAAAAAGCAATGCAACCTTCCTTTTCCTTTCTAATTGACTAAGTATTAAATGCAAACCTCATTCACTCTTCGCTTTTTTTCTCTGCCCCTCGATTGAACACAGATGCCAGGAAATCTCTGAAGTAAGTCTGAAGTAGTAACATATGGAGAGTACTTCACAGTTTAATAACTGTCTGTTATGGAAACTTGGATGTTACATAAAAGCTGTTTCTAGCTAGTGGCATGATAGAACGTGGGGGTGTGTTTATGTTGAGTAATTATCACCTGCTTTCACTATCATGCTGTTAAATGGGGTCTGTGAAGTCTTTCACAAATGTTTTCAACATGACCTAAAGAGCAGTTATTAGCGTTACAGAGTAGTCACAGGCAACAGTATTTAATATGCAATTCCCAAAGTTTGTACAAAATCTGTAGTACTTAACTTCGATGCAATATAGCAGTTTATCTGAATATTCTTTACACAACTAGAGGGGAAATGTATAAAGATTAGTTTAACCTTTTTGTTTTATTTCACCATTTATTGTTGCTTTTCAACACTATGGGAGAAATGTATTAAAATCGGTAAAAATCGGCCTATTTTTATCGATATTGCGACAGCGATACAAATGATCGATATCGCAATATCTGTAAAAATCGCCCACGATATCGCGATATCGGTAAAAATCGCGGGCGATTTTTACCGATTTTTGCAAAATCTAGTTTTATACCACCCGATATTGCGATATCGGTAATTTGATATCGCGATATCGGTAATAATCGGCGATACTTATCAATATTGAGAAATTTTAAAAAAACGATTTTAATAAATTTCGCCCTATTTTTCAATTGACTAGACATTTCGATTCCACTGATTTATATAGGACCGAAAGAATTGCTGGGATTGAAAAAAAGAGTAATGTTACTAAATATCGATCTGTTGAAGCCATCACACTTTACAGTGGTTTTCTATGAGGTTCCCCTTTCATTTCAGGTCAATATTGACGTTACTTTTGGACGGTAAAACTAATCCAACTATGGCTAAATGAACTGACTAACTTACATAGGGAATGATGGGTTTTCATCAGCCTAAAGCAGGAGAACACTTTTCTGTAAAAAAAAAAAAATCCTTGAAATGGCTTTATAAATCAGCATAAACAGCAATGTCGACATATTGCCGATATTTCACCAGTTTTAACAGGCCAAAACTTTCTGACTTTTGACTAAAACTCTCCATTATTGTGCGTTTGAGCTAAAATACCAACATTTCTGAATTAAAAGAAAACATAATTTGATTCTTGATTCCACCATCCCCTTCTGAAATTTCTTTTTCAGATGAATCTGTTACTCATACTTGCATCTCATACTAAAGGGTAATGTGGTGGCTCATTTGTTTGCATTGTTGCTTTGCAGCATTAGCACTATATGTCTAGCTCCACCACGGGCATCCCCTGTATAAAGTCTCTATGGTCACCCTGTGATTGCTTAAGATTCCTCTCACCAACTAAAACATACTGGTTGGGAAATTATCATTTGCTGACCCTAGTATGTGTGGGTGATTTTGTAGACTACATTTAAGCTCCACGGGAACAAGTTAATGGTTAATATGTATAATATTTCATCACCATCCAGGAAAATATATTATTTCATGGAATTTGTAAACAAAAAGGACAATAACACCAACAAAAATGTCTTATACCTGCTATTGAGTATATGTATATATATATATATATATTTAATCTGTGCTTTCAAATATTCTGTTTATCCAACTGCATTGAGATTCAAAGACAACATTTCTGCATTCACTTTTTAGGAGTAGTTTTTTTTACCAATCCAAAGGGGAATTTTTATTTTAATGATCTGGTTAAATGTTATACCTATCAATGGGCTGCAAAAACGAGAGGGAAGTCCCTGTCTCAATTGAGGTTATACCCAGTGGTATAGAGTATGTACCCAGAGGAAATCCACGCTAGCATAAAGACATACACACCAAGCAGTTAATGCCCCGGGAATCGACCCCAGAATCCCAGCTTTGCAAGACAACAGTGCTAACCTCTCAATCACCATGTTTCTAGGAAAACCTTAATGCCCATAGGTAGTGCTCACTCCCCCAACATACAGTGAAGATGCAACAACCCCATCCAATCTGATGTATCTACAAGATTGATTTTCATACCTCAACATTTATATTTGCCCATTACCTTACTGGAAAATGGGTACAATTTAAAAGCCTTTTCCATTCTAAGCTTTACAGATAACTTTTATTTTAATTTATGTAGGCAAATTGCTAGTTGTAAACCTTTCCAGCATATTTCAATTGTAAGTTACTATACCTCAAATTTGAATGAATCAATGATAAGTGAATATAAAGCCTAATGCTATAGGACATCATCGAAATACTGTCTGAAATATTTATATCAGTTAAACTATTATGATTGATTTAGGGGAGTTGTTAAGGCAACTGGTGTACATTTCTGTAATCAGTTTTTTACTGTACAATTGTTTTTTTTTTAATTCTTCTTTTATGATGGGTAGTATATTGTTTAGTTAAGTGCAAATATTTAGACTTTTTTTAGTTACAATAAATTTTAAAAAGCAATATATCCAGATATGAGTAGCTTCTTGCTAAGCAGAAAGGAGCAGAGATAGTTTTAAAGAAATTATAAAATACCAGCAATGTTGCCAGTTAACACATAAGTGCATCAGGCTTCTCATCACAATAGACATTACTCTTCCTGATAAAAGTCTTACGTCAGAATAATTTGATTTATTAAACTTACAAGTCTGTACATCATCCAGTCCTAATGTTCGAAAATAATAAGCTTTTATAGTTGTCCATAACCATTCTAAGCACCTGTGTAAGATGTAATTATGTTCAATTCATTTATATGAGGAACATAAAAAAAGTTCCAAGAAATTCTGCATTGTGGAAGTTCACATAGTTTTTCATTACCTGTTGGCATCTGTTCAGGTTATTCAGTGAGTATATTACAATTCCCATAGTAGGACAGGGCAAAAGTCAATGTACTTGGGAAAAAATGCAAAAAACAGTTACAGTAGCAGGAAGCTACTGTTATTTTTGTTTATTCTATGCACGTAGCTATATCAGGTATAAATGAACTAGACAGTATGTTAATAAAAACATAATCTCATCAAAAGGGGCATAACTAATTAGATTGGCAAAATTAGGTTTCATCCCATACCATGCATTACATCAACAATTAAAGGACACGTGTAGTCAAAAATATATTTGTGTTATTTTAATATTTACCCCAAAAACAAGATGTTTGTAATATTGGAGGGTATTTCTAAAGGGCAAACTTTCTGATTTACCATTATCATCATTTTTTGCCATGTTACTTTGGTAACCCAACTTTTTGTTTCTCTTGGATTTTGTTTTAGTTACTGTTTGCACTCTATGGACTCTTGAACTGAATTAAACAAAAATGAAACCCAATAGAAACAATATAATCTGGTAGATAATGTAAATCAGATGATGACAGTATCTTACTATTATTGTCACTTGATAAATATAAACATGCCTTGAGTAATCCCTGCTGCAACTGTTATAATTACTTCCATAAAATAAGAAAACTATGTTTACTTTAAATGTGAAGTTGTATTAACAAGACTGGGTCAAAAAGAAAAGGAAATAAACTCATTCTAGTATATATAAATTCCAAAAAGGGCATATAGGTACGAAAAAGGAAAGAATAAAACCACAGTAAGGGAAGAGTTTTGGAAGATAGCGAAGGGGGGCATTTTCTAGGTACACCACAGGTTTAGATGTCTATTTACAAGGTTTATTAAAGTGCACCTATCACCTCCAAACAACATTAGTTTATAAAATAGAGACAGTCTATAGGAACGTTTTTGTAATACACTTCCATTCAAAAAAATGTACCTTTCTCTGTCATTTTCCTCCTGTCTCTGCCTGTCAGCTTGACATTGCAGGCTTGGTCGGATAGAAAGCTGTAGGAGGAGGCGTGGCTTACTTGATTGACAAGTAAGCCGTCCTACCAGCGTTCCTGTGTCACGCTCCTACCAGCCTGCCTGTGTCAGCCTTCCTGTATGCAGAGTCAGTTTGAGCAGAGGTACCACGAGCGGAGATTGCTCCAATACATCAGGAAGTCAGGCCTTAGGGGGCGTGTCTATTGTAGTTGATTGGCAGGTTGGGCACAAGATGGCAGCTCCCACAGCT
>JAKJJM010126254.1:0-14561 GCA_021901965.1 Pipa carvalhoi
CATCATCTGTGACGTCAGCGGCTCCTGATTGGCTAAGGCCAACCAGGAAGCGCTGGGGAGAGATGAGTCTCCCCAGCGGCTGCTGTATTTAGCAGCCTAATGTAACGAGCGGTGCTCGCATGGAAGCACCGCTCATTACATTTACTAGAAGAAAAGGGAAACTCGAAATTCCGAATTTTTATTCGGAATTCCAAATAAAAACTCGGATTTCGAAAATTGAAAATGGCATTTTCAATTTTAATAAATTTCGCCCCATGTAAGAACAGTGAGAACATACAAACTCCATGCAGATGATGTCCAGGGTGGAACTGAACCAAGTACCCAGCGCTTACCCGCCTCGCTGTAATATTGAAAGGTAAGGGAAAATGCAAGGCAACAACTGGCACGGAGCAAATGCATCTGTTCTTTTGTGGGAGGCTGCTTTGGGTCTCTGAGAAAAACCATTTTAGAACAGAACTGTAATAATACATATCAGTTTCTACAAATATCTTGTTTATAACATGAGACATTTTATTTTAAGATAAGCAGTCAGTAAAGGATGAGAGAATAAATCAGAGCTATCTAGTCAGAGGCCCTCCAAATACTTAGTGTTAAATAGTGTAATCATTGGGTATGTTTTCCCTAAATATGTAGACTATTTCTACTACAGAAGGTGAAAACATATTGCTGAAATATACTATTTAGCTATTTTATTCATTTGGATCATGGATGATACAGAGAGTCATCAGACCTGTAGAGATAGCGAGCTCGAACATGGCAAGGAAGCTTGCTCCAGGTCTCAAAAGCTTTCCGTGCTGCCTTAACTGCAGTCTCCACATCATCATCTTCTCCTTGGACTGTGGTGGCCAGAGTCTCCCCTGAGACAAATAACAAAAACACACATTTGTTTGGCTAGGGAGGTCTCTTCTCTATCCAATTCAGGCTTTCTTAAGTTCAGATTAGAGAAACTGCTGATAACGATCAGGGATAAATGCCTCCTGAAATAATAAAATTACCTTTGCAACTCCTATGAAACCACAATGCCACAAACCTAGATCAATTTGAGGCCAATGTTTGTTTTGTTTACGGATACCAGTAAAAGCAAATACTAAGTTTGCATCTAAGCTGGAATGAACATTAGCAAAAGCTGTAAGAGATGTTTAAACATCATGCTTTAAAAGAAGCAAGAATCTATTGGGCAATATATGCTGTCACTCAAGTCTAATGATACAATACAATGACGTTAAAGGTACATTAGCTTATGACATGCCCCTCCCTAGAAAATATTCCCTCGGGAGGACAAAGAATTACCAGTAGCTGGGTTCTTGGTAGCATATGTCTGTCTTCCTTCAGGCTTCATCCATTTGCCATCAATAAAATGGCCAAAACTTTGTTGGTGGCTATCAAGCCAAGCCTACAAAAAGGTATTAAAGTACATTAAGTACATTTAAGATAACAGAACTAATAAAAGACATAGAGTATAATAGACATTGCATGCTGCAACCTTTCTACAACTTTAAAATAAGACCTTCAAGAAGATCTGGATTACGCAGAAGGTTGAAGTAAGAATAAAATATTTGAAATTGTTCATCACTTGCCTGCCTTTGGCCTGCATTGTATTTGGAGACTTTCCACTGTTTTGGACGTAGGCAAATAAGCACGTGTGCTCTAAACTGAAAAGAACCTAACTACTTAATGGAACGGCCCAGTCCTTAACAGGTATTTACCAATCTAAATGCCACCATTAAACTAATTAGCCATTTTCTTACAGAAACCCCTCCTCTCTCTCCTACATCGCCTTCAGCTGATCAGTATGAAATATCATGCCAGAGACTTGATCCCCAGGCTCAAAAATGTTGAAATAAATAGGTGGAAATGGAATTAGTAAATTACGTATACTGAAAATCATTCATCTAACAATGACAAATAGACAAGCAAATAACTGTAGATACCTAGACTGTAATACATTACTGTTTAGCAGTACAGAACTTGGTAAGTTCAAGTACATCTGCTGGATAGCCTTTTATAGTTTTTAAAACTTGTTTAATAGGTTAAAATCTGACCAACCTGCAATAAAATCACATGAAATCAAGCTAAAAACATCTTATACCATCACACAAGGACAAAGTTACACCCTAAGATAATTATTTGTAGCTAACAAAACAATAGATTTCCTTGTACCCAGTAACAGAATCATAACTAACTCCTTATATCCACATGACATATACCGTAACATACCCAGGGCTGTGGAGTCGGAGTCGTGGAGTCGGAGACCATTTTGGTGGAGTCAGAGTTGGGGGAAATTGAGGAGTCGGAGTCAGGGCTTTGGCTTACCGACTCCACAGCCCTGAACATACCATAAGGTATTGCCTGAATCTATTTTTGACAGCTGCAAATTGTTATAAAGGCACAAGGTTAAATGTATATTATCACGAGAAAAAAAATGTTTTTTTGCTTGTACCTAAAAGCAAAGGCTGCTTAGTATTTTTTTTTTGGTACTGGATTGTATTTATATAGCGCTGACATATTATGCAGCGCTTTACAGAGATTCATCATCCACTTCAGTCCCTGCCCCATGGAGCTTACAATCTAGTTTCTCTTGAAACCACACACACAGATGTATGTTTTTGGAATGTGGGAGGAAACCTACGCAAAAGCAAAGTAGATTAGCATAAAAAATAGAACAGACTAGCTTAAAATTGTTAAAAAAAAAAAAATTAATAATCAAATTCTTGTTTGTGTTTTTATTTGCCTGCTGCTTTACCAATACGGCAATGCTATCTTGCTTTCAGAGTCAGATAAAGTTTAGCCTGACTCAGGGCTACTGTGTCATAAACAAACCATTGTTTTTATCAGTTGCAGACGGGTGAGCTTATTGGCTTACTGCCTGAGATAAGAGAAACGGGTGAGCTTATTGGCTTACTGCCTGAGATAAGAGAAACGGGTGAGCTTATTGGCTTACTGCCTGAGATAAGAGATCTATGCCAAGGCAGGAATAGAACATTGAAATAAAATTTTGTGAAAATGCCTTAATCTTCAGTCACAAAAAACAATGCCCAAAACAGGATCCCCAAAGAGGGCAGAATTTTAAACCAGGCCTTGCGGATCCATTAGGATAAACACTAATAAGTTTATCTTTGCCTGACAAAACTTCTCCTTATAGAAACAGGATTCCTTCTCCCCTAAATAAAACCAGTAGGTGTAACAATCCTCTGAAGAAGGGAGCGAAACTTTTCTTTGTTATAGTGTAGCTGATTCACTGTAGCCGACCAAATCCAGAGCGGGCGAGTTTTGCCAAACTTTAAAACATTCTATTTATTTTAAGTTTCAATGAAAAAAAAAAATCTAGATTTTCAGTGTTGCCTGCTGATAAATGAAAGTATTTTCTTGTAGACATTTTTCAATAAATTGTGTTTTAAAGGGTAAGTAAACCCTGTCTATAAAGAAAGCCCCATTTACCTATTGTCAAGCAATAAAGCGATTAAGGGTGAAATGTATTAACAATCTTAAAAAAATGGTTTTCGATATCGATTAATCGATATCGCAATTATCAATATCGGCGATTTTCGATATCGCGACATCGAAATCGTGCCGTTTTTCATCAGCTGCGCATCCGAAAATTGGAAATTGGTATCGATGACGCGATATCAAAAAATATCACCAACGATTTTTTACCGATTTTTGTCAAATTGGACTGTAATCGCGACAATACCATCTGATATCGGTAATTTTTCTGTGATACTTATCGAAATTGGGAAATCGATTAAAATCGATTTTTTTGGCTTTAATAAACACCCGACTCACCTCTTAATTCAGCAGAGCTCAATATCTCCCTGTAGCTGTTTTCTCCCTCTAAATGAGTTCCCTGCTGTGTAGCCACGCCCCCTCCTTTCCCTGACTTCCTCTCTCCACAACCAACCACAGAGGCGGTCAAACAGCTCTTATCTGCACATGCTCAGGGTTAGGAATGGGCTTTTTATATAAGGAGAAGGGAAAGGGAATCCACACAAAGTGGCTCTCTGAATAGTGAGTGATGTCACTCAGGGGCGGGGCTTATCGGTACTGCACAGGAAGATCCTGTATACAGAAGGGCTGGGGAAGCAGGGCTGTTTAAACAAGAGACAAGTACTACTGATCCCAAAATCATTTTTAATGTTTAGGTTGGCTTTCTATATGTGTGCATGTCAAATATAAATAATGTTTTATTCAAACTTTTCATACCCTTTAAAGAAATATAAGCCAGTGTCAGACTTTTTGACCCAAGGTGGATGTCCACTGCTGATAAGTATTTTGCCTTTCTGTTGTCTTGTATAAAATGACATACATGTTTATGGGCACCTGCCTACACTGTCACATGGTAAAACTCATCCTGGAAATTCCTATTCAGCCCAATGAACTTTCATTAAAAACTAATAGCAAAGGGATGTACTGTGTTTTAATGCAGCATTACTTACATAATGTAAAAAAACATGACAAACTAAATAGGGATAAAATGAACTGCAGCTCACTGTTAAGATGCATGTATTTTTTGTAGCATGCATCACTTAGTGGGCATGGATAACACCGTTAACACTTATCCAGTTAAAATGTACAAAGTACTTGCAAAACATAGAAAGAACCTTTGTACTGTGTTACGGACAGTGACCAACTCTTTATCTACACTGTACAGCAGCTGACGTATAGAGAAGGAGATGGCAACCCTTGTTTCAGGCTCTAATCCAATCATATCTCGCTTGTCACATAGATAGAATAGCTGCTTCAGCAGATCTAAGCTGTTTATGTATTAATGCAGGTAGAAAGAAAAAATTACAGACACTGTTCACTATTCACTTCACTTACATTGATCAGTATCCAGTAAGCCATAAGCTTTATTTGTCATTATTCACAAACCTACCTTTGCCAATCTAGCTGGGTCATCTTGGTTTGCCAAGCTGATGGGGCCCCCCCACTGCAGTACCCCCTGTTGGAGGTCCTAACAATTATTACAACATATTAAACAGTTACAGATAAATATTTAATTGAAGGAAAAAAATTAACTTTTTGTTGCCCAATTTTATTTTTCCTTAATCAACAAACCCCTTTAATTTTTGTTGTAAACTACACTCTTTTGCTGAGAAAATAGTAGAAAAAAAAAGGTAACTTCACAAAAAAAAAATGAGACAAGGTTTATGTGAATAACAAATCGGAAACAAAAAATATTTCGTAAGAGTGTTTCCTGCTACAAGGGAGATACTACTGTCAAGTTGAATTTTAGGAACTAATTAGTTGTCACGGACTCCTACTCAGTTAAATCATGAGGGCAGTCTGTTATTGAATATGTGGTCACTGAAAAAAATATAATTATGAGGAATCGATCAGCAGTTTAATGTGAGAACTGCATTGTTTATGCTTAGAAGCATTGGAATATAGACTGTGGATTCAGTATTGGTCTCAGAACTGAGAAGCAGGTGAAGGTAGAGATGGAGGTGCCACCACTGAGCAGCAGGCAAAGGCAGGCAGCAGACACCCCTGTATGCAACAGATGAGGGCAGCTTGCAGTTGCCTCGGATAATGTGATTGCAGCGTTAAACAAAGTAGGGATACAAGTGGCTAGAGCACTGGGCAACAGGGAGGGCAGCAAGTGGGCACAGTAATCACTGGAAAAGTGAAGATGTAAGTAAACTGACATAGTGAAATGAAAAAAGATGTCCCAGGTGTGTGTCTATAATGCAAACACGCTGTTCCAAGTGTATCCACAAAAACTGACATAGTGCCTGGCAGAATTAGAGGGCAGCTAGGGGGTAAAGCTCTGTAACAGTCAGCACCAGGCAACAAAAAGTGTTGGCAGCACTCTCAGAAAAGGGCAGCAGGCATGGCTGGCAGCACTTGGGCAGCGGAAGGCGCAGGCAGCACTTGGGCAGCGGAAGGCGCTGGCAGCACTGGGCAGCGGAAGGCGCTGGCAGCACTGGGCAGGGGAAGGCGCTGGCAGCACTGGGCAGCGGAAGGCGCTGGCAGCACTGGGCAGGGGAAGGCGCTGGCAACACTGGGCAGTGGAAGGCGCTGGCAGCACATGTTCATTAGAATCTGCAAATAATCAGAAAGTACAGCAGAACTGCATCTCCCAACATTATTCTTGAAACTAATATGACAGGGGCTGACAGGGAGCTTTGTAAATTTAGGGACTTTCATGGTATTCGGCTAAGAGAAAATCTCAGCATTTATCTACACAGTAAATCATTCATACAAGGTTAAACACCCACAGTCTGCAATACCCAAGCCTTATGCCTCTGACAAATGCTGGAGCAATGTGCTCACCTGAGCAATATTAGCTGCCTCGGGGGCCGGCCCGTACTGCATGCTGATGAAGATATCCCTGACTGTAGGTTTCCCAGCCCCAGTGGAAGCAGCCATTACTGTAAAGCCGGACCCACTACTGCTGACAGATACAGCAAGGTTGCAGGCAGTGGGCGTTCCAGCAACAGGGCGGGGCTAAAGTCAGGATGACAGATTGATAGTTTCCGCCGGAAAAAGGTCAGAGAAAGGACTATTATCTCAACCTACATATCATTCTTCCCTCAATACCATTTAATTAGTGAGTACATTACAAGTTCTAATTAGTTTCATCTTCCTTATGTACTCTCACCGAGCATACGCTAGAAGGCACGGAATTAAGTTATGTAGAGATAAGCACCGGAAGAAGGTCAAGCGGAACTGTATCCACACCCGGAAGTGACAGCTCGATGCAATGGGGAAGCATTTGTTGTTGCTGTGGTGAGGGACGGCGTGCGGAAATCTGGAATTGTAGAGTGTGTGTAGAAGTCAGGTTAGGTTCTTAGAGCTGAGATATCAGAGTTTAACTTAAATTTTGGCATTTACATTGTTCACTGTCACCATGGAGATACCGCGGGATGCTTTAATATCACTTTGTTATAGTGGGGAATGGAGAGACCAGAGCAAATTTCAGCAGGAGACTAAGATAGGAGCTCTATAAAACCGTATGAAGGCTAGCAGGGAAAGTTTTACAGTGTTCCAGCAACCTATAGCAACCAATCAGAATTTGTCTTTTGTTATTCTTCAAAAGTATGCAGGGGGTGCACACCCAGCAAAGGTTTTATGGTGGTGCAGGATTACTGGATGTGGGGGCAACACATCTCCATTAATCATCCAATAGGTGAAATGATCAACAGCATTCTCTTTGATCAAAAGGCAAGAATAATAAAAGTGCAATAGATAAAAACAATATACACACACTCTCTCAGGATTGCGATGTATAACCTTTTTAATGGACCATGAGTGCAAGCCTGATGAAGCCCCCCGAAACGTTGCTCCTGCACCTTGCACCCATGGTCCATTCAAAAGTTTACATACCAGAATCCTGAGAGAGTGTGTGTATTCCTTTCATCCATTGCACTTTTATTATTCTTGTCTTTTTGTACCAGAGAATGCTGTTGATTGGTTGCTATTGGTTAAATATATATAAAATGTGTATTGCCATACTTGCTGATACCTTTTTTATTGGACTAACAGTCAGTTTAGATAGACAAGCTTTCAAGAGGTCTGTCCTCCTTTTCTCAAGTCTCAAGCAATACTGAATATATATAAGGTAGGATGGAGAAGTTGTGTTAGTCCACAGTTGCAAAAAGAGTATTGCAATACTTGGTGATACCTTTTTTTATTTGGACTAACAGTCAGTTTAGATAGACAAGCTTTCGATAGGTCTGTCCTCCCTTTCTCAAGTCTCAAGCAATACCCATATACATATAGATAATTTGTTAGACCAGTGGTAGGCAAAGTGCGGCTCGGGAGCCACATGCGGCTCTTCAGCTGCTGTGTTGTGGCTCGCGGCCCACCTCCTTAGCCCCGCCCATGACCTCCGACACTCCTTCTGATTGGATGTTGGCAGGTCATGATCTGCAGCTCAAAAAATTTTGGTGCCGATGGAAGAGTGATCGAAATAGCTCCTTCCTCTTCAAAGTTTGCTGACCCCTGTGTTAGACTAATTATAGACAAATTGTGAAATTAATAACACCGTAATCAAAACATGCATATAATAACCATTTCAGCATTTTTTCCTCAGATGCTATCATCTGTGAACTGATTATCGATTACTGACTCGATTAATCCAAAGAAGACTTTTTATTTACTGATTCCCAGTTATTGCTTTAGCCAAGGTACATTGGCGTTACCTATCTGCAGCAGAAATCCATGGCAATTTCATAAACCTGTAAGTAAATTCAAACTGAAAACATTTCAAAACTATTAGCATTATTTGTAATGTCTTACATGAGCAGTTTTACTAATCTTGTTTGACTAGATTTGTTGAATGGCAAAGATGACATTTTTGGGGGGGTTTTTCTGCATTTTCTTGCTAGCATTCATGTACAGTAGTAAAAATTGTAGCATGCTTTAAAGGGTAGCTAGAGTTACAGGCTAGATGGAATTACTAAATGTGTGTAAATGTGGAGCCGATCAATTGTCCCTTAGCAGGCATGATTTCACTGTACAGCACAGAATAGCGCAACTTGTACTTGTATTGTTTAACATACTTCTCCCATGTCTGTATTGTATCTGTGTTGTTGAATTGTACAGCACTGTGTAAATTTGTGGGGCTTTATAATTAAATTATAGATGCATACATACATACAGCTTGCTAAATATGCAACATCACAAAAGTGCATTCTTTTGACAAATTCACTTTAAGGTGAGTTACTTTGATCTTAAATGAATCACTCCAAAAGTATGAATTTATCAGTAAGTCAGTGCACCCATTGGAAATTAGTCTCTGCTGCTTATTGTGATTTTTGCCAAGCCATTACTGTCAGTATTCTGTTGTATAGTCCACCTTTACTAATACAATTAATTATCCTAACCATTGAAACAAGCTGAAAAATTTGACTTCGGCTGGTCCTACACGACCTCTGCTACACTGTGACTACATATATATTTGTGACTGTTTTAGGATAATATTTCTAACTATTCAATTATTATTTTGTGTCCCTTTTAAGAAGCAAATAATCAATTTGTTTCTCTAATCACAATTCACAAAATGTTGTAAGAATCAGCAAATATTCAAATACTTTTGTGTCTTTAAATTGAATTACAGCAGTGTATTGATTTTTCTGTTGATGCATTTATACTTATGTATATTTTTAAAATTTAGAAAAGTTAGGATAGCTGAGGTTATAATTCATTACATTAGAATTTTCTTTTTATAATTGACCTAGGTTTTCAATTTGGAGAGGGAGGAGCAAATATACAAATAATCTGTCTTTTGGAAGAGTACATTTACATCTTGGACTGTTATACTGAGATAATGGAATCCGATAAATCATTGCTGTCATCAGAGATTCAAGCTGATTATGAAGATGCCCTTTATGAACAGATGTTATTAAAGGTATAATATCTGGTGTTTAAAACCATTTACTTGTCTTTATTCACCATGACTCCATTACCGTCATTTTCACCTCTTGTATATGAGGTTTTAGGGTACCAAAAACGAGCCATTTAAATAGATGTTAGTAGTAATATCGAGAACAGGTCTTCATGAACAGTGTGTGGTGATCTCTAGAGAGAATATTATTTTGATCATCCTTAGACAGGTGCCAAATTGGAGATTTAAGATTTTATACCTGTGCAACTAAATCTGTTAGTTATGCCATAGTTTGTGAAGCCACTCTTGTATATGTCAACATAAACCAGCTATTAAAATAGGTAACAAAGATCTGTTTTACAACACAACCAAGCAATTGAATCTCATTATGTTGAAACATATTTTAAGCAGAAGAGGTAACTAAGAACTTTAACTCGAAAAATGTTGTGTTCATAATCTATAAACATCATCTTTCCAAGACTTTCTGTCATTTCAATTTACTATTCAATTGTAAAAAAAATTTCAAATTCTCTTTAAATAGGTAAAAAAAAAAATTATTTATTTATTTTTTTAACTTCTTGTGCCTAAAATGTTTCCCTTCCTGAAGGCTAAACAAGAAATACAGAGCAGATTACCAAATGTTCCTGATTCCAAACAAATTCAACCTCATCCAGGTATGTTATATCTGTTAGGCATGACTGGCAATTTAATATATGGTAAAGTCCTTGGACTTTTCTAGCAATAATAGAAATAACTGGAAGAAATTCTCATGAGCTTTCTAAAAATAATTAAGGTATACCCCCTACCACAGCGCTGTCCAGGTTTTTTCTCTTTTTCTGTATGCCATTTGTTTTTCCAGATTGGAAGTACAGTTTTTATTATATATAAATGTGTATTGAGCAGTTTTTTTAGTGTTACTTTTACATCTCAGGGGCTAATTCATCAAAGTCCAAATTTGACAGCAGAAGTCAATTTGCATTGCTACAGTTGAACTGATGCAAATTCACCTCTCCTCATTCACTAAACTACCAATTTCTTTAGAGAAGAAGTGAATGGCAATTCCCACTCTGACACTTAATAAAATACCCGAATTTTCCTTCCATTTGCAATCATAGTGATGAAAAAGGTCCATAACCCTGCATCTGTTGTAAGTTGTTGTATTGGTCACAGAAAATAATGAATATGCAAAGTTGGGAAAGTGGAAAATGAATGCAAATTTAGACCTTTATGCGACTGTGTTTATACTTTAATGAATGAACCCAATTATGACAGGGCGTCTCAAAGGATTTGGTCAAGACATCTTAATTGTGTAATTTAAGACCCCCCCCCTAATATATCTCAACCAAAATGCTCTGAAAAACATTGGCATTTGTATATTAATCGTAGTAGAGGGGGTAGAAATGTCTAAAAAGGACAAACATAACTAAAATTGATATTAAATGAAAGTAAAGTGCACAAGTCATGGAAATGATAAAATAGTATCAATTTCTGTTGTTGAAAAGCATGAGAGATGAGAAATTTCCATCATGCTTCATCTCCATGAATATAACTTATCTTTATAAGTGGTCGTTCCAAAGGAAGAGAATGCTACCCATTTATCCGCAAAATAAAACTTTGATTCAGGGTAGATTGACTAATATATCTGTGTGGTGGCTCAGTGGTTAACACTGCTGCCTTGCAGCGCTGAGATCCTGGGTTCAATTCCACCATTTGTATGTTCTGCCCACATCTGTGTTGGTTTCCTCCGGGCTCTCCAGTTTCCTCCCACAATCCAAAAACATACATCTGTGTCTGTCTATGTGTGTGTGACTGAATAGGGAAACTAGATTGTGAGCTCCACAGGGACTGAAGTGAATGATGAATCTCTGTAAAGCGCTGTAAATCAGCGCTATACAAATACAATACCAATACCAAAAAAATTAAAACCAGCAGCCTCATTTCTGATATGCAAGATATCCAACCCATCCCCATAACAGTTATATGTAATTACAACAGGGAATATATTTCACAACTTTACTGCCCTTGTTCTATAAAACACTTTATATTTAATAAAAAGGACTGACCAGGTGTCTTTCGCACAAATCTTTTATCAAATGTGTTTATATAAAGTGATCATTTGAAAAAAAACAACTCCTGTTTTGCTACCTGTATTCCTAACTGAAGTCCAACTCACTGCAATGTAAATAGCCTACGCTGGATTTTTTTTCCAGGGCAGGAATAACTAACCTTCACATGTACTTTTTTCTTTTTATCCTTCTGCCATTATAACCAAGGATTCTGCATTAAAACCCGGACTTCGGCAGATGCAAAGGTCTTTATCAACATTTGCAAAACGAGTCACATCCCGGCTCCTCCAGATCTAAGTGAATCGGAGCTAGTTAATATTTTGGAATCGGATGATCCTTCTGGGTATCGTGTTCCTATGAGCATTGGGGAACCACATGTGGAAGTAGACAATAGTATGTTTTATTTTATCTACACAAATCATCATTTTTGCTACAAAAAAAAATTTGTTGAAGTTTACTTCTTTTATTGATAATGAAATTAAATGTTATTTATATTTTGTGTTAGTTTTGCTCAATATAAAATAAAAGAGGCAGATGAAGTATAATCCTTTTGTTTTCTCCAGTTGATTTTATAAATTCGAAATGAATCAAAGAAATTAACTGGACAAATAAGACATATACCGATATTTGTATTGCATTTAATACAGCAGAAAATACTGCGCACATGAATTAGAAAGATTTTTCTCTCAATCACTTCTTTATAAGAGCAGAAATAAAATAAATAGAATATAAAGTAACCCCATATTGTCACAATATAGTACTACTAACAGGGCCTGCTTTCACAAGTGAGTTAATATATTTAATTAGAACAGTGATTATGCTGTCTTTGCAAAGGAGATCTTCAACACATGACTTTTAGCAAGTGCATAATGACTAGGTTTGAGAATTGGTTTACCTTGAAAAGGAGTGTTCTGGCACCTTTTGCTGGATTTTACTGCACTCTGTTTTAAAGTGCACCTGTCACTTTGAAACAACATTGTCTATATTTTATTTACTAAGCTATAGGAACATTTTTCTAATATACTTCTATTAAAAAACAGATTTCTCCAACATTTCCCTCAGTTTCTGTGCCTGTCAGCTCGACATTGCAGACTCGTGTTAGCTATAAGGAAGGCGCACCTCCTGCCGCGCAGTCACGGTAGAGCGCGTACCTCGTTAAAAGCTGCGACTAGATTTGGGAACCTAAGGCTCTTGAAATCCAGTCGCAGCTTTTGATGGAGGTGCACCCTCCCGCAGCCACATGTGGTAGGGAGGCATTATCTCTCAGAACCACCCAGGCCAAAAATGCTAAGCCATAGGGCTGGAGCATCTGGCTGAGAGGTACCCAATAAAATAAAGCTTAGAATTTCTCCAAGCCCATCATTGGAATTACTATTACACATATGGAGAGGAAATATTCAAATTAAGTTAGATTTTTGTGAGGTTTCATGGGGGTTTTAATGTACTAATGGGGCATTATGGGGGTTGTAGTGTATGAATGGGTGATTATGGGAGTTTTACTGTAGTGTCAGCCAGACACTACAGCCTTATGGCTTAGTGTGTTTGGCTTGGGCAGCTGAGAGGCAATGCCTCCTTACTGCGCGTGCATGGCCGCGGGAGAGTGTACCTCCATTGAAAGCAGCGACTGGACTTTTAATGAGGCGTTTTCCCGGCTCGTGTCGAGCTGACAAGCACAGAAATGGAGGGAAATGCTGGAGAAAGCTAACTTTTTTTTTTAATAGAAGTATATTAGAAAATGTTCCTATAGCTTAGTAAATAAAATATAGACAATGTTGTTTCAAGGTGACAGGTGCACTTTAAAGGAAAACTGTAAATGTCAGGACATGTAACTGTTAGATCTTTTGTTTGATTCACAAGAAAATTACTGTGCTTTTCATAAAAACTGCAGTTATGACTTAGCAAAGTTCTTATATTCACAGCAGAGATGCCTTGTGATTCTTTACTCTGTGTCTGAAATCGCCAAACCACTGCCCATTCATTCTTTTGGGAAATAAAGATCTGTATTTCAAAGAAGAGTCATGAATGGCTGGATTTCTTTTATCACCCATGGCTGGCACTAGAATAAATGGGGAATGATTTGGCTATTAGATTAGAGGCTCGCTTTGTGCGCAATGCATGTATTATCTGGGAACAGTAGAGTATGATGTCGCAATTCATTCTCACTATGCATCTGAATATGGTTCTTTATGCAAAGTAAGCTATTCCATACTGATATTGGTAGAGTAAGACTAAACTATTGCAAATGAAATCCAATATCTGAATTTCTTTTATGTAAGTTGCTTTTTTATACAAATGCCCAAATGTTTACCTTAGTCTACCAAACATTACATGATCTGTATTCCTGTAAATCTATTCTTGCTTATATTTTTTCCTTTTTATTTTTGGCAGGTGGGAGTGGCTGCACAGCATATGACATTGTCATAAACAATACATTCTTTGATAAGATTAAGGTATTTTTTTTTTATGCAAGCACTTCATAAATGCTACCGTCATAAGGACTGGCAACATCAAAATGTGAAAATTATTCATTTGCCTTTACAAATAATACCTGTAATAATATGTTATCTGGAACTGTGGGTAATTTGTTCACTTAATATCTGTTTGTTCTGGTATACACACAACCAGTCTATTCACTCATTTCTTCTAAACCTAAGAGCTTGGCAAAGTCAAAGCAAACAAAATCTTAATTAAAGATTTAATGCAATTCTAGAACTCGTGCAAATCTTGCAGACTTTTTTTTTTTTTTCAATGTTACTGGTTTATACCGTTTCTCTCTGAAGAATTTAGATTTTTTTTCATCTCCGCAGATCAATGAGCTTTTCAGGGAGTTTTTCATCACAGTGGCAATGGAAGGCTTAGAAAACAAGTATGAAATGGAACTTTCAAGAGGTAATCACTGTGTGATGTGAGAGTAAAAGTTTAGGTGTATTCACCATAGTTAACCTGGGTAGAGTGTAGTAAAAACTAAACATTGTAATCTATAGAACGTCTCACTCTTATTATAAAAATATATTGATAGTTTTTGGTATTTTGTATTGTATTTATATAGCGCTGGTATATTACGCAGCGCTTTACAGAGATTCATCATTCACTTCAGTCCCTGTCCCGTGGAGCTTACAATCTAGTTTCCCTATTCAGTCACACACACATAGACAGACACAGATGTA
>JAKJJM010126289.1:0-10134 GCA_021901965.1 Pipa carvalhoi
AGACAATGATCCCAAACATAAAGCAAAATCTACAATGGAGTGGTTCACAAATAAACGTATCCAGGTGTTAGAATGGCCAAGTCAAAGTCCAGACCTGAATCCAATCAAGAATTTGTGGAAAGAGCTGAAAACTGCTGTTCACAAACACTCTCCATCCAACCTCACTGAGCTTGAGCTGTTTTCCAAGGAACAATGGGCAAGAATTTCAGTCTCTCGATATGCAAAACGGATAGAGACATATTCCAAGCGACTTGCAGCTGTAATCGCAGCAAATGGTGGAGCTACAAAGTATTAACTTAAGGGGGTCGAATAATTTGGCACGCCCCACTTTTAAGTTTTTTATTTTATACAAAAGTTTAAAATAACCAATAAATTTCATTCCACTTCAAAATTGTGTTCCACTTGTTGTTGATTCTTCACCAAAAAATTACAATTTTAGATTTTTATGTTTGAAGCCTGAAATGGGGCAAAAGGTTGAAAAGTTCAAGGGTGCGGAATATTTTCGCAAGGTACTGTAACTGGTGCAAAATGGAATTTTTCTACTAGATTATAATACGAATGTATTACTGTATAATCACTATAAATCATTTTTATTATAACTAATAGCTTGCAACTATCAAAGTTAACTTCCTTGTTCATATACATATGTAATGAACCTTGATCATATTGTGAGTTTTAGGACCACATTCCGGTAAGTCTGAATCTCCCTGATCGAAGTGATTTTAGCGAACATTTAAGGCACGACGCCGAAATTGTCATGGACGCGCTTCAATATGCGCTTAAAGAGCAGGCGAGCAGAGTTTTGTCTGTCACTGTTTGCCTGTTATTCAAGCATATTGAAGTGCGTCCGCAACAATTTTGGCGACGCTCCTCAAATGCTCGCTAAAATCACTTTGATCAGGGATATTCTGACTTACCGGAATGTGGCCCTTAGTGTCTCTTTAAGTTTCTTCAGAGGGATTGAAATTTCTATGGTCAGAAGACATATCATAAATAATATAATACAAACTTCCAGTGGATCTCTTTACAGACAGGCAAGGGCTGCTGGTTCTGAAGCTCATTTGCTTTTTACTGTAAGCCAAACATATATTCATGTTTTTTTGCCTTACAGTAATCATTTGAAAAATTGTTATAGACAATACACTAAATGGTATGCTGTATGTTATGCCAGCTGCAAAATAATGGCTTTTTACTGAGCAAAACCATTCGTTTATTTTATTCAAATGGTGCCATTTCAGTCACTATATACCAAACTGCTGGGGCAGGATCCTATAAGGGTGCTCACACCGTACTGTGTGGGATAGGCATTTACATCCCTTAGACACTTGGCCCTCTATTGCCTGGCCCACTAGTTAAACTGATTTATGTTATGGTAAGAACACTCAAAATTCAGTTGCATGAGACTGGAGATAGCTATACTGTATAGGCAAGACTACATTGACAAGGGAAAAAAACTTTTATGCATTATGATTGTTGTCAATGAACACACTCTACATCAGCAATCCACTTTTGGGTCAGCAGTCACAATATTGCTTTCAGTAGTGCATAACAGGATCTAGACAGTTCAGATGACAATAATCGAAAAGCAATTGACCATTTGACACAAAGTAGAAAAAGCCACAGATGAAAAATTATTTTTTTATTTCAGCTGTGAAGAGGTTTGATATGAATGCCAAAGGCAGGAATCACATAATAGCAAAAGCTATGGAAGTCACAAGGGATTGTCTGCCTCTTGTAAAATCTTCTCAAAACAGTTTGCAGCTGCAATCTTTTTAATCCCATAATCTCTCATGGATTGAGTGTACAATAAATACCTATGTTTTTACAGTCGCAGTGGAGGTTGGCGAGACTTTCTCCTGCTGTGTGGAATCTTATGAATGTGGTTCCTAAAAGGCAACTCTGCTGCAGGGCACTTGTACTCTGATACACATGCTGATTTATGTTGATAGTGGATTGAATGAAGGCAGGTATAAAACATTAGAAAACTTACTTTTATCTTTTTTTAATCGGTGTTTCAGTCATTTTAGCACTGTCCTTTACACCACACCCACACAGTATGATACCCAATCCTGTGACATTCTGGACATTTGTTGAATTGTTATGGCATTTCTTGATAAACAGAAATGGATGGACTCCCTGGTCATCCTCTGGGAACATATGCAGAACATCTCCTTCTGGGTCCTTGCTGAAACCAAATTCTGATTGAGCTTATATAAATCTAAAGTAGATAGAATAGTAAGCTGAAATTAGTTCTGTTCCTTAATTTGTTTCTAAAGTTGCTATGTTCCCACTTCCTATGACTCGCAAGGTAACAGTCTATGTCTATCCTTAATATTTTTCACTTTGTACCTTACAGATCAGGACTTATTATATACAGACACCTGTACATAGTATTTTAGGGACATTTGATTAACGTCAAAAGAAATTGTCCAATCAACCTATGAGTCATTTCTACAATTTCCCCTGCATCATTCTGTTCCATCCTCCAGCTCTAGATCAAGCTTATAAAGCTATTACTGATTTTTCTTAGCTAAAGAAAAGTGTTTGCTCATTACAGCTTCACTGAAATATGTCTTAAATGAATGCACAATTATCTTTTGCTGTAATCCATTTCAAATGATGTCAGTTTGCTTTAGTCAGATATATGAAAAAATGCATTGTTAATATAAGACTGCATATGTTCATTCAGAACTCAGAGAGAGCATTAAAAAAATGGTGCAGAAAGTCTTTATGTAAAAGAAAGATAGGTGTTCTATCGTATTTGATTTTTATATAACCTTATACTTAATTTTTTTTGTACAGTTAACAAAAAACTGTAAAATAAAAACACCTCTGGAGCCGTTACTGTCATCACACCAAAGCCAAACAGAATCCACTTTATTTCTTACATCCTGCAGCAATAGTAATGTTGAGCTTGTAGCCTGTAAGATCATAGCTGTCATCATAACAAATCTCTTTTAAAATACTGTGCCTGCATACTTACAAGTTATGATCTGCAATGAGTTTATTCACAGATCTTATTCACATTTTTGTTGTACTCTGACTATAGAGAGAGACTGAAGGCATATATTAAGTTTTGGTTCACAGATATTGCATATGGAGGGAAATCTGAAAGTAAAACATGGATCAGATGAAAAAAATGTCAAATTTTATTATCTTCATACTATCTTGAATTCAAATAATATCTTTGCAATTTCTGTGTTATGTTAAGCAGTCTAATTTGCCATGCCTGCAAATCTTTTTAACTAGACTCCATAAAATGCCTGAGCTGAAAGAAAATTTTGATGACAGTACATATTAAAGAGTAAATACAATAATTCAGTTAAAATGGAAGGATCTCCTGCATTTTATCCCTTTTCCATAGAGGTTGCTATATCCATTCTATCAGTCAATTTTGAGTAATTTTTACAAAGAGTTGGAGAGAATGTTAATTTGCCTTATTTTCTGTCCTCTGTTTATCAAGTGGGAGAGAAGTATTTTTCAAAGGTCTTCATTTCTCCTTTCCTGTTGCCTGCCTGATAGTGTGCCATGTAAATCAATGGACTTGAGATTCAGTCCAACAACCATGCCGGAGGTAATTACCACACTTTTTAGCACTTCAGTGGTTTTAGTGGGGGCTCTGAATCATGTCTTAGTTTTCAGATCAATATACAGTAGTCATGGTAAATAGCAACTCCTTTTCTAATGTACATATTATTGTGGTGTTATAGAAAGAACAATATTTACTCTACAGGCAGGGAAATATAAAAATGAGGGGGCTAATCATAATAGGGTGAAAAAAGTTTAAAAGTGTGAAAAAATAATTTTTCCCTTATTTTGTAACTCTTTAAAGGAGAACTAATACCTGAAAAAAAACTTAGCTGATTGTTTTAGCAGCAGTACACTTAGGTCGAAATTTACAAAGCTTGAGAAGATTGAGCTCGACCTTTGAGTTTTTTGCTGTAAAAACGGGTGCACGATCGAAAAATATGGATCAATATTTTTTGACCGATTTTTTTTCCGATCGATTTTTTTTTTTTATGGAAAACTAGCCATTAGTACTTATGGCTACTTTTCCATTGAAAAAAAGACTTTTAAAAATTGATCGAAAAGTTTCAATCGGAAAAAAATCGATTTGATATTTTTCAATTGTGCACCTGTTTTTATAACAAAAAAACTCGAGAAGGTCAAAATCGATCTTCTTGAGCTTTAGAAACGTCACCCTATCTGTACTGCCGCTCGATCAGCTTTCATCTCATGATCCTATGCCCAGGATTTGTGAGATGAAAACATCTGGCTGTAGCTCTCTTCCACCCCCCGGTATGTGATGTGTAACATCACATAGTACTCATCCCCTTGCTCGTTTTGTGGAAAACTGCACCCGGCAGTTTTTATCTCACCATCCTGGGCTGTGGAATGTGAGATGAAAGCTTATTGAGCAGCAGTATAGTTAGTGTACTGCTGCTAAAACAATCAGTTAAGCTTGTTATCAGTTAATAATTCTCCTTTAACCATTTGGATTATTTTTAAAAATGTTAAAGCTACTTTGCCCGATATCACCAGTTTCGCTTTTTTTTCTTCTACTGAATCACAGATATCACCCTAATGCTATTCAATGAACTTTTTCAACTCTTTTCTACTACTGGATACCAATGGACACTAACATGATGTAATACTGCATAAAAACTTTAAAGATATAACTTTAAAGTGGACCTATGAGGTCTACTTAAAACCATGTTGTTTTGAAGCAGGAAGATGTCTTAACTGAGGGGGTCATTCTGGTAGGTCCGAATGTTCCATCCCGAATTCACTTATAGTGAACTCCCATTATAAAGTCGCGGCAGCGACTAAATAATTGTCGCGGTCGCGATTTTATAATGGCAGAATTGTTGCGGTCGCGACTTTATAATGGGAGTTCGCTATAAGTGAATTCGGAAAGGAAAATTCGGAGCTACCGGAATGACCCCCTGAATGTTGAAAGCAAAATCCCTGCTTCTTATCTGCTCCGATGCCCAACACAAATCTCGAGTTAAAGGGGGTGGGGCTTAAAGAAGAACTAAAGCTTTAAAAAAAAAAAGATATATTAAATAAATACCTTCTAGTAAGCTCCAGCGATGCACTCCCAGCTTCTTTTGTCCTGTATCTTCTCTGCACTGAAGCAGTCTTCACAACGCTCAGGCTGTCATGGAGCTGCTGTGAAGCCCCGCCCCTTATGCAAATGAGTGATGTCATCACGCTTATTGTGCCCTGGTGAGAGGAGAGCTCTCACTGGGGGAAAAATGAGCGTGATGACATCATCATTCTACTTCACCACCGGTGACAATGAGTGGGAGGAGCTTTGGGCTGGCAGCTGGGCCCTCCATAGCGCTGTGAAGACTGCCTCCGTGCAGAGAAGATACAGGACAGAGGAAGCTGGGAGTGCATCACTGTAGCTTACTATAAGGTACTTATTTAATCTAGCTTTTTTTTACAGCTTTAGTTCTCCTTTAATGGATAATTGACATTATAGCTCCACAAATTCAGATCCCTTTAGTCACAATCTAGCAGGGATATGATTGGAGGAGCCATAATGTCAATCATTCCTTAAGTCCTGCTAGGTGGCTGTAAGGGATTAGCCCACTTGGAGATGGTTTTTATCGAACAAATTCCTCTTCACAAAAGGTATTTTTTTAAAAGAGATCCGCTTTTATTCCAGAAAACGTACACCACACTGTCTGTGTTAAGCAACGTCCCATCCCAGTCTGTTTCCTACTAATTTTTAAAGGGTGTGGCCCTGACCACAGGTGAGGCCTAATTAAGGAACTGCTCTGCCTTAAAGGCATAGTACCTAAAGGTGCGGGAAACTTATCTTCCCTCGAGCAAAACCCCCTGCAGGAGTCGCAACCGTCACAGTGGCCAATCAATAGAAATCTTTTTTACTGGTGTAGGGAATTATAAATGTCATATTGGAATATCTGCAGTCTGCTTTATAGCAAAGCTTGCAGCTGCTCACTCCAGCCAGTAGATGTCACTAGTAATCTAGTGCTTCAATACTGTGCATGTTGATTTTGGGTAAGAGAGATTACTCCCAGAGTGCAATACACGATTAAGTCAGTTCCTTTTCCAGGGAGGGAAGAGGAGAGACATGGACTAGTCTAGCTACAGACAGAAGCTCTTTCATAGTTCACTCTAGGCCAGTGAAAGGATATTTTAGAATATCAGTGTGGGCAGTTTTGCTCTCCATCCAGGAGAGAGTGGGTTTAGTACTCCCAGGGGTGTACTTTTATAAGGCATCTCAGTCAGGGTATAAGTGATAGCTTTAGGGTTAGGCCTCCTTGGAAATCGCTGCAGATCAATCCTTCCAGAGAATTCCTGACTAGTGACTGAAATAACCAGTGTCTGCTGTGAAAGCTAAACTGTCAGAACTGTAATCCAGTTACACTGTTATTCTATATATATTAATCTGTTGTAAATAAACTGCTGCATTTCATCTTCACAAGAATTCCTGGCGCCCGGCATTATTATTTGCTAATTGCTGTCCCCATGTGTATTAATGGGAGCTCACCCCCTGAGAGAAAATTACATTATTAGTCAAAATAGTGCTACACTGGCTTTAGTGACACTTTAAATATTTAATTTTTTAATATTACCATTATTGTAAATAGAAAATGTTGTGATCATTATATCAATTTAAAGCATATAATAATTAAATACCTTAGATCCACAAGGATAATGTATAACATACCTTTCCACTGGATCTGGGTGTCAGCTCTGCTCTGATTTGAATTCAGAACCTGCTGTTTCCTGCACAGTTGTCTTTCCTTTGTACAATCTTGGCAACAGGGTTCTGGTTTGTTCATATTACAATTGTTTTATCAGTGGAGCGCTTCTCCTGATTCCAAAGTTATAAGGCATGCTGAGATCGGATTCCCAGTAGATTCCTCAGGGTTTTGGGTATCCATAATGATGTGATTAAAGTTAAAAGTGTTAATACTTTCTTACTAACAAAAATGAAATAATTATTATTTTAAGCTATGCATAGAGAAAAAATAAGAGTTATTTTTAGTTCTATATCCTTTTTCTGGTGCCCCCTGTATTCAAGCTGCCTGGGAAGAAGGAAAATGTAAAAGAAATGAAAGTAGGAGAGCTAAAAATTTGCTCTTCCCTAAACTGTGGCTATTCCTAATGCCAATGGGGAAATCTCAATATGAGGAAAACTTTAATGGTTTGTAAACTCAGAATGGATTATGACACAAAAACTCAAGATTCAAGTAATAAGGAGTTTATCCACCTTTTTACAGCAGACTAAACCATTGGAACAATGGTTTAGATGTTTCTATTTTTTTCTCAATGGACTATTGAACTGTCCTTTTGGTGGAAACATATCCTATTTGGGAATACCTGGGGATCCCCTTGCAGCAAAGGCCATACCTCTTTTGGGTGGTTTAAGGGTGAAGACTCGGGATCCCTTAGACTTCACGCCTTGGGTGGGGCCAGCACCAAAACTGCTGTGGTGTCCTGGAAACTCCAAATATCCTGAGAAGTGGGCCTTATCGACTAAAGTCCACCTCTTGTTACATACTTTGTCCGCGATCCAGCGGCACCTCCGTCTTCCCGCACTGTAACTGCGCTTCGGCATTCCGTGCGCGGGAGGTCGGAAGCTGCCCTTTGATGGATGGGCGTTGTTGCTAGGCAATGATGCTTGACACAACATCCCTCCCCCTGCTGCTGGCGGCAGGGTTAAAAGCCGGCATTGTCAGGCATTCGGTGCCTGAGTAGCATTCTTGTTAGGCTCCCTTTCTGGTTTCCTACAGTTCCCCTTTCCTGTGCATTATATATGTCTGTTCCTGTTCCTGTCCCTGCTCTATTGCCTTTCCATTGCATTCATGCTATTCAAGTGGATTTTCCTAAATAAAGTGACAGTGCCTGTTAAAGTGACGGTTCATATTTTGCCTTGTCCAGCTTTCTCTTGCGGGGGTGTGCTCGAGGGCCGCGATCTGGGGGTCTCCGCAGCAAAGCCCAGTACCTCCTTGCGGAGGTTAAAGGTGAAGACAAGGGACCCCTTAGATTCCGTGCCTCGTAGTACTCCTGAGTCAATTCTCTACAAGTGATATAGAGGATCCAAATTCCAACCGTGACACCTCTCTACTTGTTCATCTCTCTACTTGTCCTTCACTTCACTTGTCCTTATTGACTAAAGTCAAGAATAGACTTGGCGAAAAGACAGGCAGAATTCAACCACTGAGGGGCAGTGATGTCTCACCATATCCCACTAACTGTATTCAGTGATTTATCTATCTATTTCTATGTCTCCTTGTACCTAGGTTACATTGTCAGTTATTCGCAATTAAATGAAGATTAAATAAAGCATGTAGTGTGCTACCAAAAAGCTTCAATAATCAGCCTGGGTTGACGTGTTTTGGGCACGGGTGCCCTTATTCCTTCATTTATTTGCATTGTGCACTCTGACGGAAGTACCTAAGGAACTCTTCGGGTTCTGCCGAGCACCTGATCTCCACTTTTTGTCCAAGTCTAGTTTTTTCCTTCTTTTTACAGTTAGTTGTCTGTTTTCTGTATTCAGTGCCTATCCAATCCCGTTTTCAACAACTCCTATGCTTTGCCAGTTTCCAGTTATTTCCAGACCACAGAGGGTCTCCCCTAGAGACTAGAATCTGTGAGCACCTAGCAGCAAAGCCAAATTTCCCTTATTGGGACCCCTGTTTGAACTCTGTGCCCTAGGTTGGGTCTGCATCATCCTTTGTTGGACAGTAGACACGCTACTTTATTTACAGCTAACAGACTTCAACCTTGCAGAACTTACTGTGGAATATTATCAATTTTCTGGATAATTTACTTTATAATATAATTTAACTAACCCCTCCCAAAAATGGGGGGTTCCAGCCTTGTGTATCACTATAATGCAAGCTTATCCTGCCTATTCAAATAACTGTCATTAATCTTCAAGTAAGTTTCAGGTTATTTTATAGTAATCTACTAATAAATATCTCCCTGAATATCAACAAACTGCCCCTGGGTTGCCCTGAAAATAGTACTTGATGTCTCTGTTATAAGTGCCCGCTCCCAAATTTTGAAGAGAAGGCAGCTCCATGTTTTACAGTATACACAAAGCTAAAATAAAGGAAGAGCTGCATAGCATGAGTGGAGATATATTTTTAAACTATGTTTCAATACAAACTTTTGAAATTCAATACAAAATTAGGGGTTTCTTCTCAGAATTTTGAATTTCAGTGAGGTTTGTAGAATAAAAACAAGCCCTAATAAGGACCTTGTGTGTAGTTTGTATTTGGTTCTTATGAGTTAATATCTGTTATGGATTAATCCTATAAAATTCAAACTTACTGTCTTGTAAAGCTCAACTATCATATTTAATATCTAAAATATACCTCTGTATTTGATAACTGCATATCATTAATAAAAATTGCCTACCAGAGTTTTATTGCTTATTTTTTGTAGATATCATCCTATTTTCTATTACATAACAATGTCAAAATTATTAATTATTAAAGATAATAATTAGCATAATCTATATCTTTAGAATAATGTATGTGTTTATTACTTCTGTTCAGATTTACTGCATTACAGTAAACAGACAATTTTCCAAAGCTTATCTTGAGCAATATGAATGGTGTCACTAGTGCTGGGATAATCACAGCATTTTATTGAGTCAACCAGTCACAATCATCTGTATGATTTTACTTTATTTCCAGCAAAGCCTCAAGGGACATACTTCTCAGAGAGCCTCATTACACCCTAATGATCCATCTACAAGTAAATTTACCATCAGTCACTACAGGAAAGAATATTAAAACTCAAATGAGACCTATTTAAATCTCATAAATCATACCCCTACAAAAGAAACACTAGTAAGGCTAATATATTGGCAAAATGATAGTTTATATAGCTATCCATAATAATAATCTACTATGATAGTAAAATAAATAATTTCAGGAATACAATTATATATATATATATATATATATCAGTGCTTTTTTTGTACCGGTATATTTACTGGTACAGAAGCGCAACGAGCGGGGGGGGGTGCGGGCGGTCAGTCTACGAGCGGGGGGGGGTTCGGGCGGTTAGTCTACGAGCGGGGGGGTGCACTAGCGGAGGTTGTCTGAGGCTGCCGCTCTCCTACCCGCTCTGCGCACCCCC
>JAKJJM010126291.1:0-11594 GCA_021901965.1 Pipa carvalhoi
TCTGTCAGTGAAGTTATAAACACTGACAGGGCAAGTAACACTGTAGCGCTTAGCGCTACAGCAGACAGATTAGGGCAGGGGAGTTGGTAGGTTGGGACATTGAGATTGGGGGGCGAGCATCGCTCTTCCTCTGTCCCCCGCCTCCTCCACTGCCCCTCTGCCTCCTCCTCACCTCCTCTGCCGCTCCTGCTCCGCCTCCACTGCCGCTCCACCTCCTCCTCTGCCCCTCCACTCCTGCTCCGCCTCCTACCCACCTCTTCTGCCGCTCCTGCTCCGCCTCCTCCTCTGCCGCCCGCCCGATCGATCACTGCGGGACATGGAGGTCCCGTCTGCGCATGCGCAGAAGGGACATATGACGTCACTGACCTCTCCAGCGCCAGGGACACTATGCGCATGTACAAAAACTACGTGCTGTAAGAAGAGCCGGAAGGACCCTGGTGAAGATATGGCGACTCCCAGGCACAGTGAAGTAGAGTATGTACTTCACTGTGCCTGCAACGATCGCGAGTGCTGTGGGCTCCACTGACATGCTTGTCATGTAAGTAGGACATGGCTTTTTTTTTTTTACCTTTAGTTCTCCTTTAAAGAAAGACACTGATATATGCTGGTTGACTAATGAGTTGCATCTTCAAATCCCTGATTTTGTATTAATGTCTTGTAATATTTCTATAGTTTTCTAGGCTGTCATTGTTTACATTTATTTTAAAAATCTTCTCACCTTTACTCATAACATAAAAAATCAATTGTAATTCATATAGAATTTATTATTGCATTGTCTGCTTTCATAATTTACTATAAATCTTTTTTTGCTAAAATTGTAAGCATGCAGAGCATAACTTAATGTGGAACTATTACCTCCATTATTTTTTTTTTTTTTTTAGAAAATTATGTTAATTTTTCAACACAAACACATATTTACCAAAGTAGTGAATTTTTAGGGACTCATTCTGAGAAGTCCGAATAGTTGCTTGGAACTATGAATTCACATCTATTCGCCACTTCCCCATGTTTGCTTATTGAGCAAACTCTGTGAAATGGTGAATACGCGACCAGTTCGGGAGTCTACAATAGTCTCGAACTTACAGAGCTCTTTGCATGACTTTGCGTGGGGCATGCACAGGTAATTCTATTATTGACTAAGTGGAGGAATGGTAAAAAGTTGCGAATGTGACTGGGTGTACTGCCTCGAATTTACCTGTTTGAATTGGGGGGTTGATGGCAGGGCTCCAGTGTTGCGTAAGGCGACTATTCATTCAAAAGTGACAATGGCAACTGCGACTAAATGACATGAAATAGGGACAAAGTGACATAAAAATACAATATTCACAGAATACAGTTAGTGGGATATGATGAGACTGACGTCACTGCCTTTCACTTGTCGAATTCACTCCGCATGACTTCTCATCCTACTTCTGTCTGACTGACACTGCCACAATACTCATGTGACAGTGTTCGCTGTTGTCTGCCTGTTCGACAAGTGCATTCGCCACTTAGTCAACACTGAGAAGTGAATTTGCGTCTGTTTTGGCGATGCGACTTGAATTGTAGCAAGGTGAATTCGAAAGGTGAATTCATATTGATATCGGTGATGTCGATATTTTAAACCTAATTAATGTTGAAATACCTAATTAAGGTTGATATACCAGAAGAAAACTTTTACGAATTTTATAAATATCCCCCTAAACATCATGATAATGAAAATTAAGAAATGTTGTAAATGTAAATATTGTTTGGAAAAAACGCAATAATAATGAAAGTTCAAGGCAATAAAGGAAGATAAATAACAGAGAGTAGACAAGGATTAAATGTCAAAAAGAGTTTTACCCTGTTATAAATTAGCTTTTTGTAACAGTTACCCCTCAGTGTGCAGAGCATGGGTTTATAATTCATAGTCAGTTCTAGTTCTTGTCCCAAAAGTTCACCCTCATGCTGGAAGCGGTTAAATTATCCCGACGATATCATCTTAAAACATTTTATAATTATTAGAAATATTTAGGAGATGGTTTGATTATTATTTAAGTAAAGGTAATACTGATAGTAAACACTGTGAGATATTAAAAATAGACACAAGGGTGTTATCCAAAAATATACAAGGTTATTTGAAGCCTGACTAAATTGACTCTAGTCTCAGGGCCAGATTCCGTAAAGTGCGTAGTTCTGGGGAAATGCCTTTGCCACTGCCGCTCTGTTCGCCTGCTCGTGAAGTGCATGAAGCACAACCGCGACTATTTGAGCGGCCGCGCCTCGTGCACTTTGGGGAAATGCCTTCGCAAAGGCATTTCCCCAGAACTACGCACTTTACGGAATCTGGCCCTCAGTCTGGCTGTTATCTCTACAGGTTTTTAGGTTTTTATTGAAAATTCTTACAGGGGCAGGGACTAAAGAGAATGATTAATCTCTGTAAAGAACTGTTGAAGATGTCAGCTCTACATGAATATATACAATTAAAAAAAAAAGTAGCTCCACATTTAATTTAAAGCTATGCTATATCCAGCAGTATTATTAATATGTTTTAGGTAATAATCACCCAAAAAATTTTGTATATTCAAATTCATGTTTTATGTCAAATCCTACATAATGCCAGCAAAGGGTTTTTTTTAAGTATTTTTAATACAATGATAAATTGCCAATTATTTATTTTAAATTACATTTTATGTTACATACAGAAAGACCAAAGTTTTTTTCTGTGCATATTTATTATTGTTTGTTTGTAAAAAAAAATGTCCTAAATTCATTTATTTGAAAATAACTCTGCAGAGTGATTGTTTTGGATATTGTTATAAATCTATTAGATTTAAAATCAGGAATTTTAAATGTTGTATTGATCAAGCTGAGTATTCAGTAATACATAAATAGCACTTGCCAGGAGAGAGAATTTGATGTGTGTTTATAAATATATTTTGGGTACTTTTTTTTTTCTTACATTTTTCAAGGTCCTTCAGTTTAGGAGGGTACTGAAAATACTAAGGGGGTCATTCCGGTAGCTCCGAATTTTCCATCCCGAATTCACTTATAGCGAACTCCCATTATAAAGTCGCGACCGCGACAATTTTTTCGTCGCAGACGCAACTTTATAATGGGAGTTCGCTATAAGTGAATTCGGGACAGAAAATTCGGAGCTAACGGAATGACCCCCTAAAAGTGCTAAAGAAATAAATTCTTACTTTTCTGCAGATATGAACTAGGCAGATCAATGAAACTGTTTTTTATATACGGCTATGCCCTAGTAAATTATGGTTATTGATTGGGTATGGAGTGGTGAACAGTTTTGCTAAATAAAACTAAAAAAAATGTTTTTGATGGTGGAAAATTTTTATAGGGTAAAAAGAAAATCATTTCACAATGAAAAGCAGCAGTAAAACAGTAAGGGGGGAAAAAAGTAACAGTAATTAAATGCAAAATAATTACAAATTCTTTTTTATGGTTATGTGCTTTTTTCAGATACAAGCTATTTATAGTTGGCTATAATTTCCATTATATAATTCCAAGGTTCAGAGAGGAAAAATCTCTGCTTGTTCTGTGATTCTATTAAAATGGCTTTGGCTGTTTTCTAGTAAATCAGCAAGCGGCTAATGAAATGTATTACAATTATTAATTTTATTTTTGTATGACTATTTAATGGAAACAAAGTATTATTTATTTGTATTGATGGGTTTACAAACTCACTTGGGTGAATGTGAAAGTTACATTCAATTGACTAATCAATTTTAAGTGCATATCAAATCGCAATAATGGTAGTGTACTGTTTAAATTGGCCAAGGTGAAAATGGTATTAAAATGACAAACTGTTGCCCATTGTTAAAGCTATCAAAATGTCTGCATTAACTATTTTCTTTTTTAACATTTTAAATACACCCCCTAAATTTTCCACAGATATTTGATACCTGGTTCTATGTGCAGAGGCTTACCTCTAGTTGGTGTGTTTGGGTGAGAAGGGGCAGTGTACAATTTTATTGTGATATTTTACTTACTTTGTTACTTGCCTATCCTAAAACTTAGCATCTCCACATATTGTATAAAACACTTTGTTTTTGTGTTTGGTCTTTGCTTTTTAATATATGGTATTATTATGGATTGAATTTCTGACTTTTAAGCAACTAAATGGAAGTTATTTGAAACCCATTTATCCATCTATTTGTTTATGCACTGGCATGAAAATAGTTAAATATATAGTTTATAAGGCTAAAAAAAGCCAGCCAGTTCAGCCTATTGATCCAGAGGAAGGATGCAATGTTGATCCAGAAGCCCATGATACAAAACTAATTTCCCATATTATCTGCAGGAATATGTCAAATGCAATGTCAATTAACACATTTTTCTAGTCAATTCCATATAAAATATATAACAAGTACATTTTTTGCCCCTTATGATTTTAAGAAACACATTTGTTCACTTAAATATGTATTGACTATGTATTTAGTTCAAATAAAAAAGGGTCAGATTGATAAAAAATAAAATAAAACCTGAATGCTTTGATTTGTAGCTTATCCATTTCAGTTACAATTTTGCCCTTTTCACCACTCACCATGAAACAAAGAGTGATTACACTCATACATCTGACATTAAGGGCATTTTGAAAGATCGTTTGTGTGAAAACCTGGAATTTGTCAGCTGTTGGACAAACATCACAGAATTAGACAATGTACTTCAGAAAGGATAACATATTTTGCTACTCAGATACATTGAATCATTATGCAATGGGGGGATCAAGGCTTAGAGGCTGATTTTTAAGTGGGGAGAGGAAATTCTTACCGATCACCTTCTTCGCTCCATTGGCCTTATTGACTAAAGGGCGAGATAGTCACGTATAGCTATGAATTCGCATTTGATTGCCACTTCCCCATGTTCACTTATTGAGAAAACTCTGTGATGTGGTGAATTAGTTTTTAATTCAGGCAACAATGATTTTACTTGGCATATGCATGCATGGGTACTTCGGGTGTTATGAATTCGACAAGGTAGATTCACCTGTTTGACTTCCCACATTAGTGGCGAATTAGGTTGATGGCAGGGCTCAGGTGTGGCATAAAGCAACTATTTCTTTAAAAGTGACAATAGCTACTGTGACTAAATTTTTCTATAACTAAACTTGTACTAAGGACAAGGTGCAATAGAAATAGATAAATACACTTACTGAGATAAGGTGAGGATGACGTCATTGCACTTCACTGGGGGAATTTACATAACTCTGCATGACTTTGCATCCTACTTCTATTCGACTGATTTCGCTACACTATGCATACGACTGCATCTGCAGCAGTCCCCTTGTTCAATAAATCTATCCTCCACTTCATAAATAAGCTGAATTTGTGACTATTTTGGTGAGGCGACTAATTATAGCAAAGTGAATTTGACAGGTGAATTCCGACTTTATTCAATAAGGATTCAACACTGACTTATTCAAGATTTCACTGATCTTTGATTTTTTTTTTCATCAAAAATATAATCGGAAAAGAGATTTAAGACAAATAATTGTGGCATGAATCAGTTTTGATTTTGGTGCATGGCTTGCTTTGTGAGAGTGCCACATGTAGCTACCTCAAAATCCTGCCTGTGTTAACACAAGAAAATAAAGATCTAAAGAATGAAGCAGCTGTCAAACTGCAAACCCTTCAATAGTATAGTATACTATATGCCGGGGTGGGACCTCTAAAACAATTCATATTTCTCATGTGGCCCACCCCTGCTATATGCCATACCTAGTAAAGTATTTGCTGTTTGATGTGTCAGGTAGTCTCCTACAGAATGTAAGAAGGTTTATTTGAATTCTGTCCATCCTTTTATTAATGGGAATCAGCTTGACAAATTCTGAAGTTTCACAAAGGTACACTCCTGCAGAGATTTTCCTATATAATTACATATTATGGTAGAAGACATTCACCAGTCATTTCCAGCCATTCTAATACATCTTACCCAGTTTATGACTGTTCCAGAGAAAAGTGAAACTCCCTTGAAGTTTTGCCAATTTGCCACAAAGTTAAAATAGTTGCTTCCATACCCAAAACAGCAGTCAAGGTAGACTATGGATTAAAGCTTATACATATGCATCGCTAATAGTACTTTTATATTTTGTGGCCTGTGACCTCTCTGGTAAAGTTATTCTACAACTTTCCAGTACTAAAGGTAGAAAAAGCTCTTTTGCAGTTGGCAGAACCTCCTCATTTTTAAGCACTAGGAGTGTCCATGTGCCCCTTTGGGATTACAATATGTTATTAATAACCCACTGACATTCTTGGGGGAAATTAAATCACCATTGTATAATTCAATTGTTCATTTTTTTTTTAATTTTCTCATTCCACATTACCTGTTATATTTTGCTGGGTTCTTCATATAAAAAAATAGAGTCCCACTGGAAATGCTTTTCATTCGGTCTGGAGCGACAAGCTGATTTCAGTAAATTTTTGTAGAAATATACATGTCAGCATTTCTAAATAAACTGGCTAAAATAATATCAAATGATCAATAAATTACTTTTCACTTTCTTGTTGTATGCTTGTTTCTCCAACAGACTAACTGTATACAAGGTGTAAAAGGTATAACCGCATAGCAACAAAAAATCAGGCCAGTACTAGCATTTTGTTAAATCAGAATACCCATATTGCTTACCAATGGAAAGAGCTGGAGCCTGGCAGGAATTCCTCGAAATGCATAGCGTAGTGCAGTGATTACTAACCTATGACTCGTGTGTCAGAGGTGACACGGCAAGATGTTTTTGCTGACACGCGTCATGGTACCATTCATGTCGTGCTATAGGTGTCTGATAGCAAATCTGCAACTGCAACAATTTTACCATTATAAAGTCACAACCACGATAATATTCCTATCATTATGTTGTGACTGCGACAATATTTTCATAATAAATTTGCAATCGCAACAATATTCCTATCATAAAGTCACAACAGTAGCAGTCTATTGCGATGAATTAGCTGACGAATTTTGATACACCGAGCTCAAAAGATTGTCCATCAATGGCATAGTGTTATTGTCGCTTCCAGTGAGGAATTTGCAGAGAGAAACAACTCCTATATTTTGCATTTTAATATGTATGAGAGCACAACAGTTTGGGATGAGATATTTGTAAACTTGGGACACATACAAGAGTTATGAAAAGACTTTGGACATGGAACATTTCTTCACAAGTAATGGAATCGGCCCTCTTGTCTCTGTTTAATTCCAGTTGAAAGATATATCAGAGAAAGGGAGGGGGGGTGGTCTGCCTTTATGTATTCAAGTGTAAGAAGGTCTTACCTAGATTTATGAAGAACTGCTTCATTTTACTTATAATCCCGTTTGTTTTATTTGCTTTTTTTTAAATTATGCTTTAATAATTTTTTTAGTTTCTGATTCCCTGATCCTGTCTTTATGGGAATAAAATATTCAGTTACATAGAAACAAAATTGCTTGCTTCAAAACTACCAGTTTGTATTAATCTCATTTTTTCTATTTTATAAAGGACACAAAACACAAGCAGGTTTGTGCTGAGTAAAAGCATTGCAGTATTACTATTTTATATTCTTCTAATTATTTCTTTTAATTTATTTTTATTTGTAAAGGTATTCCGATACATTTTGTAAACTAAATCATCTCCATTTTCCTTCGGTATATGTGTATTTTTTTGTAAAATGGAGAGTTTCTGGTTATTTTACTTTTTTATATAATAATAAACAAACCGTGTATGTACATATATATATAAATATATATATATATAAATATATATATATATATATATATATAAAATGCTGCAACTGAAAAAAATAAAGATATTTGATTTGAAACTGTTTTTTACTGTATGCAATATGATTTTTTATTGGCATAATTTTATGTGCATGATATAGAAGATACAGCCTACTATATAAAGCTCAGATTAGATTTAAAATAGAGCTTCAAGGTGATCTTTTTCTATTGTACTATAGGGAATATTGTTCCCTTCAATAGACATGTTTATATAAATGACTGGGCAAGCAAATCTAATAATTCTCATTGTCTGTCTATAAAATTGGTACTACTTGTAAACAGATAATAACACATTTCTTTATTTTAAAGTAAAATGTATGTGTGGTGTGCATACTTTTATATAACATATTGTGGAACATTTTAACAATAATTTAAAATGCAGAGAACGTTGTTATTGCACCTCAGAAATAAGGCCTCCCACATAATAACTAGGGAGCAGTAATTTAGTCCATGTAGAAACCTAAACTTATATACATGTTCTCAAGGGACTTTTGCTTAAAATTGAGGTGCTTATACATGAATGACGGTCATGTAAAGATACAAATTTGAGTCCATTCTCCGGTTCTCCAACTTCACAAATTCAGCAAACCTTGCAAAGTGGCAAATTTGCATCCAAAGCTCTTCGCACCTCTTTACACACATAATTCGCCAATTTATCAAGTGTTGGAGACTGCTGAAATAGCGAATGCGGCAATGTGTACTGCTCCAAATTTGCCAATTTGACTTTGCCAGATTAGAGTGGCAAAATAGGAGGTTGATGGCAGGCCTCCGGTTTGGCATAAACTAACTGTTCATTCAAAAGTGACAGTAAATATTGCAACCAAGTGACAACATGAACTAGGATTATGGTGCCATAGGGATGTAATAATAATACAGTTATTAATACAGTTAGTGGGACATTGTAAGGATGACATCACTGCACTTACCTTGGGATCTTAGTGCAAAATTCGCATCACTACACATAACTCAACTTGACTATGCATCCTTCTATGGATTTGACTGACTACACAGTACTAAGCAAGAAACTATGTCCAATTACGACTGCTATTTCACTAAGGGAATCCAGCACTTAGTGAATAAAGAGTGGTGAATTCCAAAGTGACACAAATTTACTTAAGTCAAATTTTCACTTTGATGAATAAGCCCCTAAAACTTAGTAACCCTTCATTAGACAATTGGAAATGCAGGTAGTACTTATTAATAATTTTCTAAAACTTGCAATACCTAGAACAGGAAAGTTGCTTGAACCTGAACTGGAGGCCGTAACACATTATTGACTTGTAACTTGCCTTAGTAGTTCCCCAACCTTATTAGCCATGCCCATTTGTGCATTGCTTAGAGGCCTGCAGATAACCAATATCATTAGCCTTTGGTTAGCAACAACAGTTGGCTTGCTAAGTGACCAGGAAATGATCAGTTGCTTTACACATTGCTCAGTAGCCAATTTTTAGTTTCTCAGAGTGTAGATGTTAAGTAGTTATATTACACATTTCTCAGTAGAGGATCAGTTGCTGCACACATTGCTCAGTAGATAATTTTCAGTTTCTCAGAGAATCTGGAAATTAAGTAGTTATATTATGCATTGCTCAGTAGCCAATATCCAGTTATTTGAGAGAGTCTAGAAGCTAATTAGTTACATTACACATTGCTCAGTAGGCACAATTACCAGCAGCATATAACAATCTGAATTGCACATTAGATAGCAGATAGTATTGAGTTACACAGAGAGGCTGGCAGATAAGAAATTACATTACACATTGCTCAGTAACCACCATAACATTCTCACAGACCTACAGTTCATCAATTGCATCAGTTATTGCTAGTGAACTCACTGTTAGACTATCCGTTATCCAGCTGCTACACTGAAAATGTGTGCAAGTTGTGTCTAGTATGTGGTTGCGCAAATGTAGGGTGAGCCCTCACATAAGAGGTGGGGCGAGAGGTAATTATGCTGCTTAAGGGCCCTTACACTGCAGTTGGAATTCTCTGATTTAAACAGATAACCCAAACACTTAGAGCAACTAGGATACTGTTTTTTGCAAAAACAAAACTTGTGCTACCTCTGTACCTGGTAAGTAACCATTTAACAGCCACGATCTTGCTACTTACCAATACTAGTGATCATTCAAGCCTCAGTCTGGGAACTTAAAACACACATAGAGGGGGCAGCACGTAGCACCAGACAAGATGGCAGCGTAACTCATAAGCTCTCCTGCTTCAAAGCGGCAAACAAGCAACTACAAGTTCAGAAAAGGAGATTAAACGTTAGAATCTGACAACATGACCATCTAGCATGCCAAACAAGAAAAAACACTATTTCAACCCTAAAACAGCTAACACTTCAATGCCTCTGACACAGCAAAGCATGACAGGATCTTCTCCTGCTTCTCCAGAACGAGACAGACCCGCAACTGAAGAACCAAGCACCACACAATACATTACCTCCTCTGAGATGCGCTTTCTCCTTGCGGAGCTCCGCTCCTCACCATTAACTGATCTGAAAGATGCATAACAAGAATTCATTGATATAGGCAACCACACCTCTTATATTGAGTAAAAGATGTCTGAGTTCGCCACAATAATAAATGACACATTGGACAGACAAGGCCTAATGGAAGAGGAAATTAACAGACTCTCCACAAAACTCAGTGATTTGGAGGACCGCAACAGACATAACAACGTCAAAATAAGAGGTATTCCAGAATCAATCATGTCCAATAACCTGGAAAGACATGTTTAAAAAAATGTTTTATTTCTAATTCCATCTGCAACAGAGGCTGAGTTAATGATTGACAGGATTCATCTCATCCCTAAACCATATCACCCAAAATGGCACCAAGAGACACCTTGCTATATCTTTACATTTTCAAAACTAAGGAAAAATTGCTGGCAGCAATTAGAACACATCCAACACTTCCAGATCCCTAGGCTAGATTGCAAATCTACTTGGATTTTTCTCAAGCAACAATGGCAAAACTGCAGGCTGCTCCAACCCATCACAACAGAGCCACAATAACACAACATCACCTACAAATGGGGCTTTCCTGTAAAGATCAAAGCTAACAGAAATGGAATCTTCAAAGGAATATCTACGCTTGAAGAAGGATACTCCATACTACAGCAATGGGGCATCACTCCATTCGATGAAAACAAAGCACACAAAAGACCATCCCCATCTCGTCCAGACAAGTAATGGAAAACAACCAAGGCCTAACAATCAGGAGCTAAATCGAGCACATAAACAAGCTCCAAGATTCCCAACTACAAACACCACTCTATCTTGAACTGATCATGGACAAGGACTAAAAATGTGACAAATCATAAATCAAAAAGGTTCCGCAAGTATATAATGATATTATGTCAAGTTAAATATTTTTTTATTAATAATGTTTAAAACAAATATGTACTACAGTTACACAATATGTTCATCAATAACATCTCATTTCTGCACTCCCACTACAAACAGGATTTGCTTTCCCTGTAAGAGTTATGCCCCTAACGTCCATGTTTCTCAAGGTCAGCCATTCTGCACCATATTTCAATTTTTACAGGCTAACAGTGTCAGACTGGTGAAACAGTCTTCTGAATAAGGGAATCATTCAAATGAAACATTATGTTATTAACATAGTAACATAGTAATCTAGTTTATAAGGCTGAAAAAAGACAAGTCCATCAGCCTATTTTCCTGTAATGTTGATCCAGAGGAAGGCAAAAAAACCATGAGGCAAGAGCCAATTATCACTATATTAGTGATATAATTAAAGCAGCTAAGCTGGACACAGAAAGACTCATTGCCCAAGAGAGTAAAACAAACCCAAAAATGTTTTTTAATTACATAAATAATAAAAATATTAAAACTG
>JAKJJM010126298.1:0-19204 GCA_021901965.1 Pipa carvalhoi
AATATGCTTCACATGAAACATCTAATGGGGGGAAACGCTTCTCACTAAGGTATAGTACTGCATATGTAAAGATGTAATCTGACTATAGTTCTCCTTTAAGCTTTGTACCAGTCACAGACTGTATTTCTTACATGCATAATTCCAGTTGCGATGTCACAACTAAAAGGTAATACCAAAAGCTAAAATTAAAAAATAAAATTCAGAGAAATTCTATTTCTTGTAGAATTGTTTTACAAATAATATTGTAATTGTATTGATGGCCAGTGTGCTAGGAGTAAATAAAATAATAATTAGCGTACTCTTACTGTTATTTGGCTAAACAGGTTAAAATCACACTGGCAGGTTAACTGAAGGCCTGTTGAGTGATTAGGTAGAGGGTTTGGATTTTAAGTGCCACGTAGACAGAATCCCTGTAAAAAACTGTTTAACACAAGTAGTAAACTCTCCCTCTGTGCCATTCTTTTTACATCTCCACTTGCTCTAAATTCCTTTAGACTCAGTTAAAATGGAAAAATTACTTGTGGATAATTTCATTGATATATGGTGCAAAAATGCATTTACTTTTTTGGATAAATTGATCAATGTATTTTCAAAATATAGTGTACACTGAAAATTATTTTTCTTCCTTTCTTTGCTGAACATTATAGCAGTATTACCATTTTTTATAATTTTTATCCCAAATATACAGAAAGGACTGTGATATTAGAATTAGTATTGTTACCATGCCAGTCGTACTTTAAGCACTTTTAAATGCAAAATCACTTATTCCCTTTAACTGTTTTGCTTAAGGATAGAAAGTATTAACTTATAGATAACAAACGATGCTCTGAAAATTGGTACAAAGCGTGTGAACAGTGGTAACAAACATGCAGCACTACATAATGCTTCAGAGCATGTAAACAGTGATACCATCTAAGCATAGTTATAAACTTCAGGAAGCAAGGAGAGATATTGCTTTAAAATGTGACATATCAATGAAAATAAGTAAAGAAATACTTCATTTGTGGTATATTGGAAAAATGCTTAAAATAGAACTCGCTCTGGGATTCTCAAGAAAGGTTCTGACTTAACCTCCTCTGTAATAAAAAGTATAAACCTGCAGATCAATTTTTTGCCTTTAAGAGCTTGAATGAATCTATGGCAACCAAAACAAAATGCCAAACCTTAACAATACAATTCTTATTAATGGCTTCTTCATCTTATTTCGCAACCAGCAATGCAAAGTGGATCAGAAGTGCTCTGCTACCATAAATATTTTTTTATAAAATACAAGATAATACTGCCTTGCCTCTCATTAAGAAAATTAGGAAGTCAATCAATTCGATGTTGAATGGGATGTATAGACAGAAAATAATGGCATATAATAAAAACATAGTGTTATACAATAATTGTGCATCACTGTGATTTTTAGCATTAACAAATTAACATGTATTAGTTTTATTATTATTAATTTATTATTATGTATTCATTAAAACTTAATGGATAATCAGGAGTTGCATTTACACTGACATATCCTTTTTTTGTCTGTTAAAAAAAAAATTGATGCTTTTTTAAAAAGTAGATATTCAGAAAAAATAATTTTTAATCATTTTTGTTTATAAATAAAACAAATATTTAGCTTTTTTTGCTGTTAAATCTTGATTATTGTTATTCTACTGTTACCTTCTCCCAAAAAACATCACCCATGGTAGAGTTTTAATTATACATAAATATTTTTGTAACAGTTTTAACCAATTATTTCAACCAATGTTGTTTTATTTTTTTAGAATGAAAATTAATAAAGAAAATAATTAAAATAACTATAATGATAGTACATTAGATATTAAAATAATTAAAAACTGTATAAGCCTAAATTCCTCTTTAATCCTAGATATTTCACATTTGTTCTGTTCCCTGAAAATGTGAACTCCCATGAACTTCTGCTTGTAAACAGTGAAGAAGCATGTGCATACATGTTGTCAAAATAGTTAGGAGTATACTTATCAAAATTGTCCTGTAGATGAGTGAATTTGCAGCAACTTGCCACTTTTCCAACTTTGCATATTCAGCAAAGATTTTTAATTTTCTGCAATGTGGAAAATTGTCTCACATTTTATGTCATTAAATTTTTTTTGCTGTGAATGTGGCGCATATTTTATAAGACCATTTCAACCATATTGATTAGTTTTACCCCATTTCGCTGTCAATTTTTGTTTCCCTGTACTTTTTGATTTCCCTGATTAATAAAGGTTTGATAAAAATGTTTTCCCATTGAATTAAATCAATATCGATAAATATCTATCTGTTGCAATGTTTTTCTATGAGGGCCGCTTCCATTACAGATCAATATCGACATCCCTTTTTGACTGGAAAACATTTTTCACTGTGCCAAACTCCTGTGACAGGACCAAACTCAATAGGGCAAAATGGTTTTTCGCCAATCTAAATTCTGTTGGTCGATATAATTGCCTTAGAACAGTTTAGTAAATAGGAGAAAACAATGATATTGTTAAAAATAGGGTGTTTATCCTGCATTTACTAAATTTGTAAAACTTTTCAACTTCAGTAAATGTTCCCCTTTGACAATTCCCCAATGTGTACTGGAGTGAATATACAGATTGTACTTTGCTAAATTAAAGTAGCGCATTGGAGGACTTATGGCATAGTTCCAGTCCTGGCATCATTTCCTTTAAAATATGGTGATCAAGTGTCAACATGAGCTAGGAATTGTCTGGCATTGTTATAATTGTAAAGATCAATTATTATAATTGATGCAACATGTTTGTTTCTTTATTGCTGCATGTTACTTTGAGACTTGTTTCTCTTTATACATTTCTGTACTATATGAATTGTATTCTCTCTAAATTAAAATGGAGATAAAATAACATAAAAAGTTAATTATAGATATTAAAGATGTTTAGTATCTTATTGATGATAAGTATTGTTCAGTTTTTTTGTCTTCAGTAGAGCATGCATAGGTTTCTAAATGTTCCAGACTTAAACAGTCATTTTTTTTTTTTTTTTTACTCAGTGTCCTTCAGGTCTGAGACCCATGAAAGATGGAAGTGGTTGCTATGATTACTCCAAAGGCATAGACTGCTCAGATGGATCCAATGGGGGATGTGAGCAACTTTGCCTGCAGCAGATGATCCCTCATCTTCAGGAGCCGAATGACAGTGCTATATACATGTTCTGCGGGTGAGAGGAGGAAATACAGACAGAACATGAGGCAAGGGGCGGGCAGACCAAAGGGTACAAGGGCTGGGAAAGAGTAGTCAAGAAATATATACTATGGGAGAGACCCTTGTTCCTTAGCAGCTACAGTCTTTAAAATGGTGCCATTATGTATAATGGAGGGGATGTTGTTTATTGGAGTACATAGCAGGTTGAGTAATGTGGTACTAGGAAGGAAGTAGAGAAATGGATGAAGTGGAGATAGTAACTTGAAAGAGAGAATAGGAAATGGGACCGGTAGGAAAGTGTGAAGACATAAAGTGGTGTTATGATTCTAGGTAATTTTGAAAAGTTATGTGTAGACCATAGAATGTTTTATATGTTCGGTTTAGAACCTGTCAATAACAAAGGAAACTGATAAAAAAAATACACCCAAAAAAGCTGTAAGAGGAGACTGAGCTGCCAGACAGTATGTGGAAACTCATCTGGGAATGGTTGTTTCCAACTGAATTGATAATGAAGGGGTGGGGTGTTCTTACTGAATCTAAGAGGTAGGGTGATAAAAGAATAAATGGCACGTGGTCATCAGAGACACAAGAAAGCATTGAAGAAGAAAGTTGGATGGAAAACTAGACAACAGGGTATGGAGGAAAAAAGACCGATAGAAGATAAAAACTAAGGTGAAACAAATATAACAGGGAAAATATTTTATGCAAGATACAAATGTCAATAGAAAAAAAAAATTGAATTTGATACCTAGATATAAAAAGTAAAATTTACTTAGTAAAGTAAGGGCTCTAGAATGTTAAGCATCCCAGAAGTAACTGAATATGTTGAGACATTGAAGACCATTCAAGGTATTGCTAAAAATATTATTTGGGATATATAAATATCTTTGTAATAGAATACGTTCCCATATATTATTTTGTATGTGTTATTCTAAAAGTATCTTAAAAAAGGGAACTTATTAAAACAGGAGTGTGTAATTTGGGGTCATAGTAATTACACAAAATCATGCATTGCTGAAAGGGCTTTGGGTGTTATATTTCGGCTAATTTCTTAGGGTCAGATATACGGTAACTGAAGAGTAAATATTCGCTAAAATTGAAAGAAAATATAACCATACAGAGAAATATGGGATCTTTTCCAAACTTGATTAACTAGTCATTTTTATCTGCTGTTAAAATCCATATTTCTGTCTGAGTCAGATGCAGTCTGAAGACTCACTGCAATAAGTATTGAAAAAACGTCAAGGGTGTAAATAATTGGGGTTGTAGCTCAGCCACGGCTACTAACCCTACCGCCAATCTCAAAGTTCCTTTGCCCCCCAGATCCCAGTACATTTCCTTTAATTGGTCCAAGATGGTGCCGAAGCTGGCAATGCTGAAGGGGGAGGGGCGCTCTGGTGCTGATCCTGAATCAATGCCCTTTGACTCATTACTTTTGTAGAAGGAAGTGAAAATCTTGGTGGTCACTGGTGCTACTTCAGTGCAGAAATAAGGAAGATCAGCAATTCTGTCAGTTATTATTAACCCTTCTGCAGTTTGTAAATGCATTTAAATTTGTATAAAACAGACATTCATTTTTAAGAACACTGAATTATTTATTTTATATTTCACTATTTATTTTTACTGAAATAGCTAGTTAAAATAGCTGAGTAGAGGGAAGATGATCCCATCAACTTGAAATTTGCTTCCTTGTGCAAATGTAAAGACTTTTCCAGAAAGACTAAATATATTTTTCCCTAAACATTATGCAAAGTTCTTTTTATTTTGACAATATTGGCCTTTTAAGACATGTTCATGTGTGTTGACGATTATCAGAGAAAAGGTTATGTTTTGCTTTTGTATAGCTGTGTAGAGGAATACCGGCTAGCACCAGATGGAAGATCCTGCCTAATGCTGACAGATGTCTGTGAGGGTCCCAAGTGCCTCCGTCCTGAGGATCGTCTGAATGATACTTTATTTGGGGAGATGCTGCACGGGTTCGATAACAAGACCCAGAAAGTAAATCAAGGGCGAGTCTTTCAGATGAGTTTCAGGTAAGAAGTCTGTGTGTGTTTTATGTATGCTGGAACTTTTTAAAGGAAAAGTCAACTAACGCCCTCAACTTGTAGGGAGTTATTGGCTAAAGTGGGAATAGTTGCGCAAAGCTCTGAATTTGTGTCTGTTTGCCACTTCCCAGTATTCACGTATTGAGAAAACTCTGCGATGTGGTGAATTTGCAACTAATTTCGATGCTTCCAACAGTAGCGAATTTACAGAGCTCTTCATCTCACTTTCTGTGTTTATGCACAGGTAATTCGCCTATTGGTCAAGTGATGGAGTTTGTCAAAGTGGCTAATTAGAGCATGAGTACTGCTCTGACTTCACCTGTTTGACTTCGTCATAACACAGTGGCGAATTAAGGGGTTGTTGATGGCAGGGTTCTAGTGTTGTGTAAGGCGACCACTCAAAAGTGACAAGAAAGACTGCAACCAAGTGACAACATGACCTAAGGACAAGGTAACATAGGAATAGATGTAATATTAACTTATATACAGTTAGTGGGATATGGTGAAGATGACGTCACTGCCCTGGTCAAACTCACATCACTTTTGCATCCCGCTATAATTCAACTGACTACGGCACACTACGCACCTGCCAGCATCCAACAGCATTTGCTTGTTTGCCAAGCCTATTTGCCACTTAGTCAATAAGGAGAAGCGAATTTGTAACTTTCCCAAAGACAGCATCACGAATTGACGTGAAGTGAATTCGAGAAACATATTCACACTGTAGCCAATAACCCCCTTAGACTGGTGGAATGTCAGTTTACAATACTTGACTCTTCTCCACACAATGATTGACAGCTCACCTGGTGCTTGCATTCAGCATAGTCTGTAGCTTTGTTTGCAGCTAATGCAATGGTACCCACTCAGAGACCTCTAAGTAATGTAAGAACTTCTATGTAATGGTATGTACCTTTTGTGTAGTGACCACTATATTATATGACCTCTTGGTTTATTCAGTAATTAAAAAAATTACTCAATTATAATATAAAAAAGTTAACGCAGAAAGTGCCTATAAACCTAAGATTAGAATAAAAACTAAATTATACTGTGTCCCAAAGTGGCCTTTTATGTGGCTGTTTAGTATTGCAGCCTTTAAGTACATGTGCAACCAGATTTTACTGTGTGTATGAATTTATATATCACAAGCATTATAAGCTCCTTTTCCGACCTTACAGTCTAATTTGGCTCATAATGCAGTGAGAAAGAAAAATGACTTTAAAGATGTACTCCTTGTTTCTGTAATTTTCCTATAACTCTTGCTCGGCCTTGGATGCCAGTAGTCGTGAAACTAAAATGTAATTTAGCAGACTTTTTCATTTAGGCTACTCTTGAGTGGGTTAACCTTATGTAATAGCTATTTTCATCTTTGGTGGGTGTATAGATTGGCTTCTGTTCATGCGTTTTACATTTTCTGTTGTCGGCACTGAAATGATGTTGAAGTGGCAGTTTATAGAAGGCAAACAACTTAGTTTTTAAAGTGACATCTCTTTTTTTTTATTTTACGTATTTTTTTTGTATTGTTTTCTATTTATATAGTGTTGTTATATTACGCAGCACTTTACAGAGATTCATCATTCACTTTAGACCCTGCCCCGTGGAACTTACAATCTAGTTTCCCTATTCAGTCACACACACATAGACAGACACAGATGTATGTTTTTGGATTGTAGGAGGAAACCCACACACCTGCGGGGAGAACATACAAACTCCATGCAGATGAAGTCCAGAGTGGATTTGAACCCAGAGCCTCGGGTGTTAACCACCGATACTCTGCACTGCCCTCAAATATATATACCCTAATATAAATTATGCATTTATAGGGAACCATATTTACATTGTTATGACCAACAGGAAACATTCAGTAAGATTATAAATAAGGGTCCTGGAAAATAATAGATATGGTAAAGGGCCCTGCTCATAGGTTTCTGAGGTTTGGAAATAAATGTAATATTTAATTTGGAGAAGTGTTGACTGTTTCAAGTAAGCATTGAGCAAACAAGGCTCATAGGCATTGAAGAGATCACCTTTGAGAGAGTGCTTGAATTATTCTATATTTATAGCAATGAACAAGCTAAAACTGTCCTATTACATATGCAGGTATTTAATGATATCACCAAACAGATGAAATAGGGTTAAGAAACTAATAATAATTGGGGGTATAGGTGTTAAGGAAGAAAGCAAAGAAGACCACTTCCAAATTTTCAATCTCACCTGCTTCTATTTCAGTGATGGCTAACCTTTGACACATGTGTTAGAGGTGATACGCCAAAACGTTTTTTTGCTGACATGCGTCATGGTTCTGTTCGTGCCGCGCTCTCAGTAGGAGAGTTGCCCCGCCTATATCGAAGTGACACACCACCCGAGTTATGCTCTGTTTTTTTATGAATTTTGACCACCGAGCTCAAAAGGTTGGCCATTACTTTTCTAATTACACCACTGGAAAGACAGATTGGAGTATAGTGGATAATTTCAAAATGTGGAAAAATGTGTTATCAGAAAAAAAGAGATAGAGATATGAGAGAAGAATATCAGGTTGTATATAAGAGATAAGGACAGATATTAATAGTGGAGGTGATGTCTGTGTCTCAAGTGGCTTCCAAAAGGATTGGAATGGATGCTGTTTGGTCATCTGTTTTGTGGCTAGATTTTGTGCAGTCATTAACAGCCTTTGACTGTCCAGATAATTGAGCACTTTGTGGTCAAATTTAGATACAACATTTTTGAAATTCAATCTTCTGAAATTCAATATTTATTGATTTAAATGCTTCTGCACCCTTTTTCAAAGTAACCACCTTACATTAATACCCCAGAAATGCCATTGAGTATTGGTGTTGGTTAGAGATCATGTGTAGCTGATACAAATATGAAACACTGTGCTTTCCTTTGTATTTGAGATCTTCAGTGACTGTGGGCTGCAGCACTTTGCTAACTAAGTCTTGCAAGCTTCATCCTTCAGAGCTTGCAAATAAGGCATTAACAGCAGGTATAGTCAGCCAGGGAATAATTACATGTTCCTCTCATCTTTATGCTGACATCTCACTCAGTATTAGCACATTCTGTGTGCTAAGGGTATAGGTTCCTAATCAAATTATGTGCTCTTGTATTCACAGTGTGAATAGGCTCAATACAGGAACTTAAATCCTATTATTTGCATTCATTTCACATACCATGCAGAGTCCTGTTTCCCTCTATTATCAGTGTGCTTTGTATTGTTCTCATTTGTACAGAGCTGTGCAAATTGAGGTGCTTTATACTATACACGTGTATGTGTATATATAAAAAGAGACAGAGTCATATAAGAGAAAATTATTGGATTTCATAAAAAAAGTATTCATTAATATAATCTTGGATCTTCATTTGCATTTAATAAAGCTTGTTCTCTATATTCAGTACTCTAGTACAAATCCTGAAATGTTAGCATTGGTTAGCATTGCTGCCTTGCTGTGTAGGGATCCTTGGTTCAATACCACCCAGGGAATAATCAGCATAGAGTTGGTATGGTTTCCCTGTGCTTGTGGAGGTTTTCTCCAAGCACTGTTAACTTCCACACTCCAAAACCAGACTGGTAAATTATTTGAATAAATTGCCATAGTCTTTGAATGTGATTGCTTTGGAAGATTAGATTGGAAGCTTTGCTTGGGAAGAGAGTGACTTGAATGTTTAATTTCTGTATCATGCTGTGTATCCTGTTTTTGTGCCATTATGAGTAGGATCTTCTATTCATTTTCAATATTGGCCACAATGTATCAGGTATATTTAAATATGGTAATTTTGTTGGTCACAGGAGATGCTGAACTTCAACCTTATGTTGCTCAAACCAAGACTGAATACATAGGGCCAGTATCATCTTGGAAAATTGCATTTTTTGTTGATGTCAATTTTAGTGAGTTGGTAGAGTATATGGACCCTTCCCTACCATTTCCATTCATGAGCTGTTGCGGTAAATGTATATTTGCTGAGAAAGGCATTTTATATTATGTATGTGTGGAAGCAGTGTTTTCGGCTGGATGCCAGTTGGAAGACTCATTAAGTTTCCCATTGGACAATACACTTCCCACTGCATTTAAGGCTGTATTGGGCAGGCCAAATCTGGGTTTAGAGAAAGTGAATAAATAGTTTGTAGTAGCTAGATCCCTATGTGTCTGTGTAGGGGATAAGATCCATCCTTACTAAGGGCTAGTGATAGTGGTAGTTGGTAGCGGTCTATTGCAACTGTCTTTAGCTGGTGAATTCACACCTTTATGCAACTATTTGGACTTTAGCCAATAACCCCTTAGTCTTGTACAATGGGTAAAGAAGATAATGCATTAAATGCTGCTCCATTTGGAGGTTCACAAATCTTTATTAATGAGCACACAAAGAATGGTTTAGGTCATTTCTTTGGTTGTTTGAGTAAATCAACATATTGGGAGGGGTAAGGTGGCAGAATTAACAATTGTGGGTAAATTGAAGAGGAAAGATGAATTTGTATGACAATTGTGTGTTGTGCTATTTCTCTCTTTGGGCCTATTTAGTATAGTAAATCCCTGTTAACTTTCATTATGTCATCGTTAAGAAAAAATACACTTCCCAAACTGGCCTTAAACATGAGCATTTATTTATACATCATTTTCTCTTTTATTCCCTTTTGGCAATGGTAATCCTGAACATTTTTTATTATTCAAGATTGCTGCCTACATGCATGAAAATCATCTATACTAATTATCTTACCCGATCAATGGAGCGTCTCACTATTTATTGCCTCTGTATAGATTTTAATTTTACTATATGCATGCTAGATATGTACATACATTAAATCAACTGTTTCTTTCCCCTATAAATATTTCATCTCTTCATTAGGTGTAAATCATGATATATTTTTTATGAGATTTTCCCTTATTGTATTTTAAAACATTATTATTCAAATAAATCTCCAAAACCTTTAAAAGGAAATAATACTAAAAATAACATGTTAGGGCAAAACACATAATGAACTATGAAACATTTCTGGACATTACTATAATCAAAATGGTTACTATCATGAGTGGCTGTACAGGCAAATTTGTTAGGTATTGTCTGAATGGATTTTTTTTTTTCTTTTACATTAATTGGGACATTGTTTACTTCTAGATTACTTATCAGTCATTAAGAAAATAAATAGAAAATATAAGTGTAAGCACTGCATGTGATAATTTTACAACCCATAATGCTGGAATCCCCTTATAGATAGACTGTACTCATAAACACTTTTTGCATATTGAACACAGATCAGCGCAAGCAAAAAAAACCAAGAAAGAGTTTATTCATGGCTAAAAAATATAAAATATGTCCTGCACAGGGCTGCTCCTATCTGTAATGGCACCCGGGGTGAGTACAAAATATGCACCCCCCCCAAAGTTTGTGCTAGCGGCTGTACGTACGGAGCGGGGGGGGGGAGAGGCAGGGTGTCCCTGACTAGGAATGGCCCTGGTCCTGCATTTATCTGCATCCTTACAAAACACTACAGTTTTCTTTCACTTTAAAATAAGAATATCTTTGCAACAAAAAATCAGTCACAGAGGGGTGGGGTAAGTGTTATGGTAGATATTGTCCATATTTTATACTGGAACCTGTGAGCTTCTAGTTACATCACTGTTTTATCTGAAGTTGTGGGTGTTTTAGCTGCCATCTCTTTACCAACACAGCAGTTCTGTTTTGCTTTATGACTAAGATAACACTATAACATAAACTTAAACAAACAAGCCATTGTTTTTATCAGCATAATATGCATTTTATAGGAGACCTGTCTAGGGCAGAAAATAGTGCTCAAAAGTAATTGTATGAAAACTGAATAGTTTCAGTCTCACAAAGAAATACAGAGCTGTTTATAGATGCATTAAAAATGAGATAGAATTATTTAAAAAAAATATTTAAAAATTAACAGTTTTGGGCTGCTAAATATCAAAGTCAAACAAATGTACTCTTTACCTACAGAAATACTGTGAAATATTGTGAAGTCAATAAAATGGGTGTTTCGGGACTTTGCTGAAACAGCCCAAGGCAACCTGACATTTTGCATATGCAAATATATGTGTTTTATTTCTTAAACAAATCTTCATTTAACAAATTTGCTTGCTAATTAAGTCAATAAAAAGCATGCAATAAAGTTTACTACATGTTTTATCACTTGACAGAATAAATGTAAAAAATTAATTACCATATCATGAAAAAAAAACAGTAACAGAATAATCAGGATTATTATAATTGTCATGCATTTATACCAGTAATTTATGTATGTCAGCCAAAGCATACGTTGAGTGACTACCATAGGCTGTTGGGCTTCTCTAAGAACAACTATTTTAATTGTTCCCACGAGGTGTAGGTAGTATCTGAAGAACTATCGGGGAAACACATCAATAGGAATAGTATTTGTCTATGTCTAGGAAACCTTATCAATCAATATGATTTTTCATCTGTGATGTAACTAGGATAAAGCGGACCATGGTACAAAATCAATATTTTCCTAATTTTTCCTCATCTATTGGTAGATAGCCGTAAGGTTCGCTGATATACATATATTATACTATTTCTCCTGATGAAGCTGGATGCATAGAGCTCGCAAAACACGTAGAGAGTATCTTTTCCATATGAATCTATTCACTGTTCTTGTTTACATGTCTTTTCCATACTCATGTTTATTTCTGTTTCCTGAATCCACACGTCCATCTATTTATTTGTTCACAACATGGAGCACCATTACAAGCACTGATTGCTTTGATTATTTGTCCTGATTTTCATTATATCCGGTGAGTTTCTCTACATAGGGGCCCCCTTTGCTTGCATCATTTTGCACAAATTGTTTCACCTCTGGGTGTTTATTTCTTGTTTTCTGCACACCACTGTGTGATTGGTTCATCTAGTCACATTCGCTCCTTTGACAAACTCCCTAACTTAGTCAATAGCCAAAGTACCTGTGAACATGCACGCATAGTAATGCGAAGAGCTCCATAAGTTTGCAAATATCGTAGATGCACAAACTGGTCATGTATTTGACACTTCCCAGATTTTAGTCAATAAGTAAACATGAGGAAGTGGCAAATAGATGTGAATTCATAGCTCTACATGATTATTCGGCCTTTAGTCAAAAAGGCCCTTTGTGTCCTTGCGCAATTACATTGCTTGGGATGAAATTATCCCTTTAAAAGAGCACCATTTCCTCTGAATTCACATGCATAAAATTCATGTTTATGCTGTGTTACCCATGTTTGTAACTGACATAGTTTAAAAATATTGCATACATTTTAGAAAATATCTTTGAAATGACATTACTGTAACACTTCCATTTCACAGTTTATTATGAATTTGTGGATTAGAATGTTCAATGTACCTGCAGCCGATTGAATAGACACAATGCAAATTCCAATCAGATATGAGCAAACAGACCCTGCAGGGTCAAAGAAGTCGGACTAACTGGTGTGAAATGAAATTTTTCAAAGAGAGATTACAATAGGAATATATAACTCTATTACACCAATATAAATCATTTGCATTGTAACTAAGAGCTTACAGCTATCAAAGTTCACTTTAGAGTTCATATGTATTATGAACTTTGATCATAATGGGGGCTTAGTGTCACAGTGGAAACTGTTATAGATATAAAAATTATGCCTGGTCAGGCTAACTTACTTGGGAATTTGGACATAACCAAAAGTGGGTCTGGGAAAGTACTGGCTGCATTGAGTAGCATAATGGGAAATCTTATAAATGCTGTCCTCTAATTTGGCATTGTTTATAATGATATGAATTATAGGAAACTGCATAGATTCCTTCCTTCAAGGCAGGACCTGCTGTGTAGGTAAAGAAGAAAAAAGACAAGTATTCTTTGCACAAGAACACTTTGGGGGTCATTCTGTAAAGTAAGAATTTGACTGTCGAATTTGCAGACAGCGGATTCCCATTATGAAGTTGCAACTGCATGTCGAATTTGCAGACAGCGGATTCCCATTATGAAGTTGCAACTGCAACAATTCTCCCATTATAAAATCGCGACCGCAACAATTTTTTTAAAGTTCCAGCTTTGACATTTCCTTTGCAAAATTCTCATATACAAAATTCTCATTATAAAGTTGTGACCGTGACAGTAGAAATCTATTGCGACTATCTTTAGCTGATGAATTCGGACCTTTACAGTACAATTCAGACTTTACAGCACGACCCCCTTTGTTTTAAGGCACCAAAAAAATTTGACCCTTTAAATATAGATACATGTACAAAGCATTCTCCTTCCTGTGTATATGCTGGAACACAGACTGGCAGGAAGATTTATGACTTGCTATAGCACAGCCCAGTATTCCTGCATATGGTAGAGCAACAGCCTGCTACACTCATTATTACACATAATTTTATTGCCCTAAGTTAACTGTCAAGTACAGCGGTGCATGGAGAAGAGTGTTTATTTATGATGGAGGGAAGCAAAGACCGTCTGGCCACCAGAGATCACATTAAGGGCTTTCTACATTTTCTCCAGTGACTTTTTAAATGCAATTGCTGTAACCCGTTAAATTCCATTTCCAGTCTCCTCTGTGCATACAACCAGTATATGCAAAGTTTGTGAGTAAATTACATTATGAGGCAAAAATAAAGAGATTCGATCAAGTTGACCAATCACAACAAGGCAGATAATCAAATAAATAGCATTACATGTGAAAATTTTTAATGTAAATATATTAGTTATTTATATTTTCACTTTCTGCTTTGCATTTTTTTTTTTTTTTTGCAGTTCACTATAGTCTTCTTTTAATGCATTTATGCAACCTAACATTTAAATGTAGTGTTCCTTATCGGATTTATTAAAGTTCTGTTGATTAGATTAAAAGAAATGTGGATATACATACCTTTTTGGCACGATAGGACAAATCAAGATTAATACAAGACTACAGTCTCATTAAAGCAAGATAAATATATCATTAAATATCCAAGTTGTGACAGAAGTAGAAGTGTAATATCTTTAGTTATTCAAGGTGATAGGGTAAAATGCTTTCTGAATTTCTAAATACAGAAATGATGGAATGCTAAAGGCAGTCAATTAATTTAGCTGTACATCTGAGTAAGCAAAAATACTGTAACTACTTAAGTGTAGCTTCTGCTTGAAGAACATATTTTTAATGAAGAATAAATGCCATGCTCTTCAGAGACGAGTGCAAATTTCCCTTTTATTATTAAATTAGTGATCACTTTACACAAAGACCCTTTTAAATAAAAAAAACAAATATGCTGCAAGTCTGCTCCCACAAATTAAATGACCAGTAACACCAAAATGGTGCTTTGGAATGGTACTTATTTCTACATGCTACTGGTAAATATGTTATCTTTGAGTTGAATTCTTAATTTGCATCCTTTTGAGTTGTTTTTGTAGTTGCAGCCATATTTTATCTGCTTAAGTAAACAAATCCCCACCGTGTTCTGTTTTTTCCTATGTAACTTTAGATAATACATATTTATAAAGCCTAATCTGGCAACAACCAGCAGAGAGAGGGACATCCCAAACTGATAAAAAATTAGAATTTCAATTTACACAATGACATTTTTACTATGCTATAAGTACAATACTGTATAGAAAAATTGGCATAGCAATTTTGGATTCTTGGTATTAGTGGTCCTTTAACATAGTATGTGTAGTGTACAGGACCTGACATTACTAAAAAAGCATATAATTGTTTATTTGACCTTTAAAATGTATAGTAGAAAATATCTCCTCAAATGTGGTTCCCCTTTAACTAGGAGAAAATCTTGTTTATGTCTGCTCCAGCAGTGCTTTCCTGTAGAAATATATATAACAGTTATGTGGGTGGGATCCCAACTCTCTAGAGAGTAATAAAATCTCCTGTGACAGGAAATGAGTTGTTCAGACTGTGAGATGGCAAGACAGGACAGCACAGTTGAGATAAAGATGTAAAGGCCTAAAGAGAAAGTTATTTGAGTTAACCGTTTGATGGATTGTTTGCTGGAATATGTCATTGAAGCTATTTGGAACACTGCTTATAATGTGGAAGTGAAAATCTAATGCATGCCTGGAACTGCCTTGAGGAAATAAAAGAAGGAAATGTTATCTTTATAAAAGTTACTCCTGTGTCTGCCTGCTGTGTTTCAAGGGAACTGGGAACTCACACTTGCTAAGGCATATTCCTGAGACTTTCTTTTGTTTTACATTTAAAGTGGTACAGTGACTGGGTGACAGGATAATTTTACAGGGAGGCACTGTTGACAAAGGCCCTTTAATTCCCTGTGCGCTTTGCGCCCTGCTCCTGCTCCTAGACACCACATATGTTGTCACCTATCAGCTTTTGTTATCCTCTGTCATATGCTGATATTATACTTTCGCCTACTGGCTAACCAGTAAAGGTATCCCTTTGGGTGCACCATGGCTTATTAGAATTTGGGAACGGAATGGAAAAATCAGGAACATATATTCAAAGATGATGTTTTTACAGTGTTTGCAGAGTATCAAATAATGTAATGCATATTTATAGGATTTATTTAGTAAAAGGTTAAAAAATTATTGTAACGGTCTTCTCCTGCAGTCTGTGGAAATACTATTTGCTAGAACACATAAGGCATTCTTATAGGTGAATTATTACTACGTTTATGCTAACAAATTTCTTCACATTTGCCTGTATGCAGCAGGAGAGGTCTGGAGCTGGGAAATAATGGTAGGGTGATATAAAATAACATTAATCTGTTTAGAAGGATACATACTAAGGGGGATATTCATACAGATCATTTTGACTTTTTCTATTGGTTTGCTGTTTATCAATGCTTTTCAACATTATATTTAATTCCACTGGACTTTTTGATTCTGCTAATTTAAATAGAGTCGAAAAAGAAATTGTTGATATTGAAATTGATCGATATTAATAAATATTGTTCAGTTAAAACCCCATTACATTACAGTGTTTTTCAGTGGGTTTAAGTTTCATATCAATATCGACATTCTTTTTCCACAGGAAAACTAATTATAAGGAATGAATAATGGATTTTGGCCATTCTAAAGCAGAACACTTTTGGTCAAAATAATTTGACTTAATGGATTTATAAATAGGCAAAAATGGCAATGTTAATATATTGCCACTATTTTACAAGCAGTAACATGGCAAAAAAACGTTTTGACTTTTATAAATATCCCAATTAAAGTGTGTTGTGAAGTCTGGTAAGGGGACTGGCAACCATTTTCCTGTGTCAATTTCAGTTTCTTTTCCATTTAAGAAAGTACATTGCGGGTTTATTTTATAAAATAGTGATGACCCCTGGGTATAAGTTTATATATAAATATAAAAATCCTGTGTTTCAGACGAATTTATTCAAAGACGAGGCGCTTCTATGAATGTTTATGCAAAGTGCCTGAACAGGTTATGAATTTATGTATAGAGTATGTATTTATATACAGGTCCATGCAGTACTTAAGGTCTAATTTTGGCTCTCAAAGCAGAAAGCAATGAAAAGATGTCATTGCAAGGACCTGACACTGTAATCTGAACCTGTCTTTAAAATTGTCTTCAATTCCCTGCCCAGCATGTTGTTACCTTTGCATTCGGAGAAAGTTCATCCCACAGAGCTCGCCAATGAGACTTTAATAACCTCCATAATCAAACGGGGAATAATTACATGCTCCTAACATCTTGGTGCTGATATCTCTCTCTGTAGTTACACAACAGGATATCCGCATTTTATTGGTATAGTGCAAAACACTAAACTGGGATATTTTCGGCAGCAGAATAATATCCACCATCATTATACCAGACATATAAATGAGCTTTTAGTACTTTTAGCCAACAATTGGTTTTGTCATTTTAAGCAAATATTTTATTTTCAATACTTATGCTGTATGGCCTTGCATTTATTGCTCACGAAAATAGCTGTGGCTCCTAGCAGTTGTGGAGGTTTTGTGTTTTGAATTGTCATAGAGAAAACAACCAGAAAAAGTTCTGCTATACAGATACATTAAGAAAAATACACAATTTGTTTTGTTAGAAACCTAGGGCCAGATTCCGGAAAGTCCGAATCTGTGCGAGCGAATACATTTTAGCGAGCTATTGAGGCACGGCACCGAAATTGTCGTGGACGCGCTTCAATATGCTTGAAGAACAGGCAAACAGCAGCAGGCAAAACTCTGCTCTCCTGTTCTTCAAGCACATAGTGAAGCGGGTACACGACAATTTCGGCGCCACGCCTCAATAGCTCGCTAAAATGTATTCTCACTCACACAGATTTGGACTTTTCGGAATCTGGCCCCTAATGCTTTCCAAGCACCTGTATGTTTAAAAGACCTCCCATACCATGGAAAGGGTTAATAGGAAAACTATTATAACAAAAAAAAAAACACACACACTTTTACAGTAATTTTAAAATAAATTCTGGGTATCACTAAGCGTTAAGATGACAGCTGTTCCTTCAGCAAGGAGTTTGAATTATTTTAGAAAATGACAGGTGGATTCTAAAATGCCAGATTTTTGTAAAGGAATAACAAACATATTCAGAAGGTGTTGGATAAGCAAGAGAGATAAAAAGTAATGAATATATATTCATATATATTATAAAAGGAGACATTAAATGAAATATCTTGGTCCCTGTACATCTGAATAGAAGGAGAAATATCTCATTATGGACTGATATTTCATATACCTGCTTAGCTTAGTGCAAAGGAGATGTGTGCTAAGTGAGATAAGTGGATGGGCTATTGTAGGCAAGATCATGCTTTGGGAGGGTTAATGGGCAGATTTTGCAGCTGGGATAAGCCCTGCAAACTCACTGATATGGAGGATTATCCAGTGGTTTCAGTACAGAATAATCATGGCAAAACCCTCAATTTAGCTGTTTGGCAGTACAGGGGTCTGAACATATTTTAGATTCCATTAATACTATCTCTAACTTTCTTTTATGGTAGGCATTTTCACTATTTAGTGTTTAAGGGAGTTGACAGCATGGGTTACATATTAACTGTTTTAAATCCATGTGTCAGATCTTACTATTTGGTAGAGTTATGCTTTTCTAGTCTGGTCTCTAAGAAAATACATTTAGGTGCTGAGAGAGTTTCATTGTGCAAAAATGTATACACCATATTTTGACCCAAAAGATGCCATTTTATTGTTAGAAAGTGTAACTATTAATGCCTTTGGGTCTTATGGTTAGTCCAGTATTGAACATCCCCTCTGACTTACCTCTTACGGAAAACCAGCATTTGCACAGAGCTGCAGTTCCAGCAGAGCTTATGAATGACATTGGCAGCCAAGTTATCTTATTGGTTATTCAGAATAGAAAATCCTACACTTATTTGCCAATAGTAGATAAACTTACTGACAGTTTGTTTAAAAAAGGGTCAAAATTTAGGGCCAGATTCTCCATCTTCCGTACCCTTGCGAAAATACCTTTGCAAAGGCATTTCCGCAAAGTGCATGAGGCACGCCACTGAAATAGTCGTGGACGCACTTCATGCACTTGAAGAACAGGCGAACAGAGCGGCCGCTCTGCCACTCTGTTCGCTTGTTCTTGAAGTGCATGAAGCGCATAAGCGGCTATTTCAGCGGCTCGCCTCATGCACTTCGCGGAAATGCCTTTGCAAAGGTATTTTCGCAAGGGTACGGAAGATGGAGAATCTGGCCCTAATGTTTCAGAAAAAAGTCCAGATCATTAAAAAATATGGACCTGTTAAAATGTTAAATTACCCCTAAATTGTTCTCTGCAGTGTTTGTGAACCTGTGGTGCATTGGAACTATCTTCTAATTCCTAAACCCCTTTCTGCCCTTAAACAGCTATACTGTTATGTTTTTCAGAAATATAGTGAAATGTAAAAAACGCAACTGGAATTATTTTTGCTACTGAAAATCGTTTCTAACAAAACAGTTTTTATACAGGAGAAGAAATGGGAAAATTGTGACAAAACGCTAACATAGGAAAAGATACCCCTGGAATAAGAAAAGAAATAATAGAATGGAAGGGGTGATTGACAGGTGTGTGGGCGAATCAGAAAGGGAAGAGGGATCAGGA
>JAKJJM010126402.1:0-12740 GCA_021901965.1 Pipa carvalhoi
TTCGAGTTCGAAATTTCGAATGAAACTCGAAATTAGTAAATCGAAAATGCCATTTTCGAATATTTTCGAAAATGGCATTTTCGATTTTAATAAATTTCGCCCTAAGTCGCTACACAGCAGTGCTGAGTGAAGAAACATATAGGCAGTCACACACTCATTTACAAAATGTTAAGTTAATGTTTAAGCAAAGAAAGAGATTTTACTAAAAATTCATTATGTTCTTTAAAGGAATGCAAATCACCTTACACAAATTGTAGTTCGACTTTAATGGCTATAATTTGGACTGAGAACTATGTACAAAATGATTAACTTAACTGTTATGTGTGCTTACACAAGGTTATGGCTAGGACTCTATGTGGAATATTTCTGCATTAGAACAAGTATACAGACAGACAGACAGACTTTGTCTTTTACCCACAGCAAGAACATGAATTTATTAAGCTATGATTTTCGTACAGTGTTTATTGTCTTGTATCTGTTCTGCGTATGCATTGCAGCAATGTAAATGCCAACCTCAAGAACATTAAGGGGGTAATTTATGAAAGTGCAAACAGTTGGGTAAAAGTCACAATCTGCATCCATTCAATATGTGCCAATTCTACATATTTATTAAACTCAGTTATTTTCTGTGATGTGGTCAGTTTACAGGCCATTCGTCACCATACGGTGGTTTGCCTACTTACAGCTCTCTGCACGCACATTTATGCGCAATTTGGCTATTTACATCACTGTGCATTGAAATGGCGAATTTCCAAGGTGTACTGCTCTGAATTTGCCGGTTTGACCTTCCTAAATCAAAGTGTTGAATTAGGGGGCTGATAGCAGGGCTCTGGTTTGGTGCAATGTGACTGTACACTCAAAAAGACAAATGTAGTGTGCCAGAGAAACACTACAAAAAGTGTAAATCTATTATTTGGCCATTAATCCATTTTTGCAATTCCCTTTTTTATATAGTGACCTCTAGTGGTGAAAACATATATATATCTTTCATGTAGTAATGTAACCTGATTTGGGTGGGACCTCAGTGCTCTGGAGGTTTTTACTTATCCTGTGACAGGAAGTGCAAGTGAGTCTCTGTGCAGTGGGAGATGAGACAGCACAGGATCTTAGAAGATGTGAGAGATTTAGATAAAAGAAGCGCTTAAAGGGTGTAATACCTTGGGATCAAGGGGAATCTCATTTGTGGAATGTGATGACAGGAACTTTTGTGTGATACCATTTCTGGAGTTATTTTGATGTTTGAAGAATTGACTGTGTTTATGGATTTTTGCCAAAGAATAAACTTCACACCTGTTTTGAGAAAAGCACTTCGGACTGTGGAGACGATTATTCAATCTACCCTGGGAGAGCACAGGAGGGAGATGTAATTCCAACTACCCTTACACCACATCCAATATCCTTCAAACATACTCTTTATGTAATTTGCTGCATGCGCACCACAGCACCTCAGGGATAGGCCCATGGCAGGATTAACCACTGAGTCGCCAGGCTTGGTATGCTTGTTTCAGCTTATTACACAAAAACAATACAGAAGCAAAATAGAAACATCTCACAGATGTGAAATGTAAATAACATTTGTAAAGAAGGAGACTATAATATAACAACAGTGGAAACCAAGATGGGACAAAGTGGAAACAATCTCTTTCCTTATCATTATTTCTGCCTATTACAGTACTTTGGCATTAATCTAAGAAGAAAGATACAGTTAGTATGACATTGTCTTCTTTAAACAGATCCGTGGGAACCATGGGAAAATTACGTCACTTCACTTCGCTTGATATCAATAAATATTGATCCATTAAAACTGTGCCAGAGCTGGGCCAAGGTGTTTTGGCACCCTAGACAGAGTAATGAAAATGCACCCCCTCCCCTCAGTCCTCGATGACTGACAACCCCCACCCAACCTGCATAATCCCACTCTCAGACTCTCAGACTGCTGCACTGCTTAGTAGGGTAGTAGTGCTTCTATGCACAGGTGGCCCAATGATCTGATTCTTATCCTCTGTGCACTGCTCTGCCTGGGAGCTCAGGGGATAATATATATATATATCAATATAGATAGCAGTCTGGCTGATGTTAAGTGCTGCACTGACATCTTGTGGCCCATAAGGAGAGTGGAACACTCATACCTATATTAATTTTATGTAAGCAGAAATACAGTAAGGCATGCCAGTAGTCAAAACAAACTGAAGTAGCAGCGCTCCTCTGGGCAGCGCTACAATTCTAACTGCTGATTTTTGTTATGAATGTTTATCTACCACTAAGAAAAGATAGTATAGAGCAAACTCAACAAAAATCAAATATAATAAGTATGTATGTATGTATGTATAATTTTATTTATAAAGTATGCATATAATTACATTTACTTTAGCACAGAAATATATAGCATTTAGTTAAAGAGGAACTATAAGCTCTTATCATCACCAAGGGTAGGAGGGAGCTACATATCAATACTACTGCTCCAGTGCTGCCCCTGTTGTCTGCTATGATGGCAAATCTTCTGTGCTTGTCAGCCACCACAGTCCTCTCCTCTTCCAGTTCTTTTCTGTTTCATTAAAAAGAGCAAGCGCAGTAGCAAAACATTTTCTTTTTGAAGCGCTGTGTATTGGAATTATACTCCAAGAAGTAAACACCACTTAACTGTTGTTGAGGAACAAAAGACACAATGGGTGGAGGACGTTCATTCTATTAGTATCAAATGTGCCTTCACTGAACTTATTAAGAGATAATTGAAAAACTGAAGAGTACTCATACACACAGAAGTAGTTCACATCAGCATTGTTCATCGTTGTTGTTGCATTACTACAGCTATTTCACAGTGGTAGTCAAATGATTCCAGGTCCTAGAGTCATTCTAAAAATGATGGATTCAGACATCTACAGTTTCTACTACTACACTACACTGTTTCCAACACCGGGGAACTAGAGTCTTAACTCTAGGTGCACGGTGAAGCTTAAGCAAACATATCACTGGTCCACACATTCTTCTAGGAAGAGAAAACAATGGGCACTCTAATCTGGGGTTAGACCTAATACTACTGGGTAATGTTCCCTGCTAGTGGAGGATTCCTTCAACCAGCCAGGCAGTAGAACCAAAGAAGGCCCAGGATCTCCCTCTACAAGATCTTGTATGACATTTGAAGAATTCATAATTACATAAAGTCATGAGGCTTTTCTATTTACTGCCTGCATCCATAATTTATAACATATGCATGATTAGAACACAAGAAGGAGAGCAAACAAAAACAAATGCTGTGCCCATACAGTTGCCCAGTGAATAAATCATCAGCTTTTCTTCCTATGCAACACAATTCTGTTTATTTGCACAGAATTTATCCTTTTTTTTTTTGCACAATAGCTTGTGTTCTTTTCACTATAAAGAATCATTGTCATAATTGGGGTCCAAGCTTCCAATAAGTCTACAAAAGCAAAGTTATTTTGCAGCAAAGTCTTTAAATGAATAACATGAGAATAACAGTAATGAATCCACAAGACAAGTGGTATTAGGTTGTAACAGCTAAATCTAGTATTTGCACTGAGGAAGATTCACAATATGTAGAAGGAATTAAAGGAAAGAGACACAACTTAACACTGCACAAAAACCCATCCCTGTCCAAAATTCAACTTCTGTTTGTACATAAAGACAGGATGTAATAATTTCCTGGATGAGTGGTGGGGGTAGATTTCTGAGCATTCATTATTATTCTTCCAGTGAATGATTGGTTTCCCATATTAAATATAAGTGACAGTCTGCAATTAGTAATTAGCAGGTGTTATTTATTTATTAGCCAAATGAGCCAATGATTCATATATCTGCCTATTCTTAGAATCAGGGAGGTCTGTGTTTAGTAAAATTTGTCAGGCAGCAAGCACACCTCAGTGTATCATAGCCACTCATCAGATAGCAACACAAGGTTAAGCACCTCTATTCAGCACCTTATTTAATTATGCAGAGAGCAATGCTATAGTGGTGGATGTGAGATTAATGACTCCCAGTGACATTTTTTATGAGGTGCTCCAGAATTTTATAGAGCTCTCTGCTGTTCAGAAAGGTTTAATATACCAGAATTCTTGTTAAAGAATAGCAGTAACAGCATAAAAACAAACAAAAAAAAAATCCCATTGGATTGGCTTAGCAGCTATTGCTAGATAGTAATTTCTAAAGTTGAACTCATGATTTACATTGTGTATTTTTGTCTCTTTCTCAGTGGTGAATTAACTGTACCTTGGGTCTGGGATGTTTTCATGCCATGGGCCCCTGAGCGGACCCTTCCCACCAAATGAAGGAAGAGGTAGAATCCCTCAAAATTAATAAACAACCTTATATGCAATATTTACTAGAACAGAAAAAGGGATAGAAGAATGTTAAAAAGGCAGGAGAGTTGAAGAAAGAGTGGGAGGGACTGCAGGAGCCCCTCAAGAGCAAAGCTACTGTTTCTGGAATGGGATGGATGGTTGGTTGGAACTGTGAATGACTAAAAGAGAGATTTGGAGAAGGAGATAACTGAAAGAGAAGGACTTATGAGCAGCAAAGTTACTGTTACTGAAGAGGAATGGATGCTTGGAGAAAGCTGGAGATGGTGTTCTTAGAGGGGGAGAATAGAAAGCACTATACACATGGCATTATTCAGTACTCTTAGCCAAGGAGAGAAAGTTAGGAAGGGATCAGTTGGAAAGACAAATGGACCCTGGGCTACTGCCCAAAAATGGCCTATTATAATCCCCTACTGTTCTCTCTCTGCTAGTTTCAGTCATGTTTAACTGTTAAATAAACAAACCCCAACCTTGCCCCATTGTTTTTTACAATTAGATCTGACATATTCCTGAAGTATCTCAGAAAGCCTAATTTAGAAAAGATAGCTGCAATCTGTAGAACCAGAAAGTTGGCACAAAGAGATAAAAAAGAATTAAACTTAAAAGAGGATAATTTTACAGTAGCTGCATAGGAATAAGAGTCTTGCCAATCCAAACAGAAGTTTTCATGTGCTGGTGTCATTGGTCTGTTAAATGAAGGGAGCTGCAGTTCTTGGGAGGTGCTCCATTCAGACTTATTTCCTAGTTTCTTACTCTGACAAACCAGTGAAATGTGCCACTGCAAACCAGCGACCAGTATTCATTTCCCTGGAATTTCCATACAGTGTTTTTTTTTTAAATTTCATGTACAGTATTTTCACTGAATGGTCATAAGTTTTCTTATTAGCCTTGTTGTAGCAACTAGAAGGCTTGGGCTACACCTAAGACATAAAATGTTACATTTTGAACTATGATAAATTTTGTATTCAATAATATTATAAAGAATCTGTTTACTATTTTCTTATTTTTTGTCAAACCTTGATGTGTAGTTTTGATGTCACAGTTTTTGATGTCACAATAGAAAGCATAGGTGTGGCCAGTTATCTAAATTCAGTGGGAGAGTCCACTCCCTGCCCACTCTTGGCAACCTGCTGGTTTAATGACATGCATTTCCCACACACAACCCAGTAATATTTTGTTTGGCAATCAACAACATTTACCATAAAGTATCTAGTAAACAAATGGATTTTTTTCTACAATATTCTCCTGTAATTATAACTCTGTCTACATTAGTTTGTCTTTTATTAACTAACCAATGTTACTCTCTCCAGAACAATTTTAATTCTCTTACTCTATAATCACGTATATAAATACTGTACTCAACACCTTTTAATTGTCCTCCTCCTTCTACCTTAGTCAAGCTGCTTTCACTGAAATTATGTTAGCTAGTATTTTCTATAAAAGAATAACCAGATTAAATTAGTGTGTTAACACATTTATTGGTTAGTAGAGTAGATTACTTAATGTAAGCTGGGTTCTTTAGCTACTCAGCTGTATGCTGGCACATTGACCATAGAGAAGTATATATATATATATAGTTATATATATATATATATATAGTTATATTATATACTATATAAGAATGTATACTTTACAAGGGGTATTTATGAAGTTTACAATTGATTTTTATAGGATAAAAAACAACTCTTTGATATAAACAAAATGCATCAAAAAGTGATTTTTGTCATGGTAATAAATGCTATTTTAAATAGGTGAAAAAAACCTTTTCAACTTTTTGTGATTGCTTGTCTTTCCTTTTTGTGGAGATGTATATGAATATATATACATGTAAATTTTTTTTCTGGGTGGTTTTACAAGTCATGGTGAATGAGGTATGTGGTGCTTAATGGGTATTACATGGGCACAGTCCTGTGATGATGAAGATGTTAATATTAGCCCCAGCCTTAAGGGGATCATTCCGGAAACTCCGAATTTTCCGTCTTGAATTCACTGATAGCGAACACCCTTTATAAAATCGAGACCGCGACTAAAAAATTGTCGCAGTCGCGATTTTATAAAGTGAGAATTGTCGCTGTCGCGACTTTATAATGGGAGTTCGCTATCAGTGAATTCGGGACAGAAAATTCTGAGTTTCCGGAATAACCCCCTAAGTGGTTAAGGAATGGCGGCTTGGCTGGCGGGTTGGGTTAATTATGATCAAATATTTCCAAAGGTATTAGAAGTTGAAAATATCCAATTTCCATTAAAAGTTTAAAGTTGAATGTTATTCAGTGATAAATGTAACTAAAGATGCGGCCTGTTTACTCCATCTTGTGGTGTCATGTTTTTACTGGTTTTTAGCATGTAAGAAATTTGTGTACAGACAGAATGATGGGCACTTCACCAGTCAGGTATACACCTGTGTACAAATGCATCTTTGTGTCAATGTATAACTATTTATACAGGTATCAGGACCAGTTCGGCAGGCTGCAAATGTATGTTTTATGATAGGTTATGTTTACAGATCCCCGGGTACCATTATCAAATTAGTTAAAACAACCAATATAATAACTAAAACCATTAAAAATAAATGCAATAAACTGTATTCTGAATTGGTCTTAGGTATTGTATATAGACCATGACTTAAGATGCCATAAAAGAGTGTTAGTGGACTACTGACTCACTGGCTGTATCTAATGAATTTTACTGAACAGGAACATATTTAACATGGTAACATAGTAACATAGTTTATAAGGCTGAAAAAAGACACAAGTCTATTCAACACATGTGTTGGAGAAGGTTGCTGATAGCTCCATAGTTGGACTTGGTAAAGCTCTTACTAGCTGATCTTCTGATCTTCTTATCTTCTTATATTTGTAGCGTTGATGTACTACAGTAGAAAAATACTGCAAAAACACACAATTCAAATAACTATTGATATAACATGAATTCTACTGTTATAAACATTTCTAGTGGAGTGTGTGCCAGCAAGAAATGCAGCATTAGGAGATGAGCTCTCAATAATAATGTTGCCATGTATTGTTTGGGTATTGAAAATTCACTGGCCAGCTGAAGCTTGCACAAGCTCCTCTTCACTGCCGGGCACTCAGCTCTCAGCCCCTAGAAATTGTCTGTGTATGGTAGCTCACTGAGGAGAGTCAGTGAGACAAAACATTTCACTGGATCAGCAGAACCACCAGTTGCAGAATGAAATGATACTTAACAACTGTATGGCAGCCATTGAAGTCTAGAGTAAAAGGCTTAAGCATGAACCTCTGCAAACTGGACTTATATATGAACCACAATAGGGTACCCATTGATATCTACAACAGATGACTACTGCATCAGAAGCAGGAGACTAGATCAGGAGCTAACAGCAGGAAAACACTGCTGACAAGCAGAAAATAAACCTGAATTGCTGGAAGTAAAACAGCTCTGAAAGTAATTAGACTCTCATATAGACATGTGCATGTAACTTCTTGCTGAGGCAATCTGGCAGCCTTTTATAGGCTGTGAAGTACCACAATTGTTCAGGATACACTCTACAGGTTGTTTAAAGAGGAAGTAGGTTTACAAGGTGTAGGATGGTTCAGGAAAAACAACTCCAGTGGCAGCACTGCAAAGCTAGGGAGTGTTGATAGGGGACAGGGGTTTGAAGCCTGTGAAAGCAATAGCGTATTCTGTAAATTATTTATAAAGCTTTGAATTTTAAACATCAGTTTCCTTTGCTGTTTCAGTCCAAAATAAATTCTATATATAGATGTAGCACTTACTGAAACTTTAACCTTTTTGCTATTGTAAAGATATGGTCCTATTAGGCAATTTACAGTTCCCTATGAAATGTTTACAGTGCTCTGCTTGCTGTACCCCATGGAAATGATATCCCTATATGAGTTCTTGTGAGTAAGTGTCAGTAAACTGTGTTCTCCTATGTCATGCTACTTTGTGCTAATGTTTAATCAATAAACATCACCTTAAAAGGGATATTTATCAAAGCCCGAATAATCGTTTAATGGTACGAATTTGTATCTGTTCACCACTTCCTCTACTTTGTGTATTCATCAAATTTCTTTGTTTTTTATTTTTTGTGATGTGGAGAATCTGCAACCAATTTGACAGCTTACATGAATGTGAAGTTACAGACCTCTTCGCTTTACCTTGCTTGCTAATGTGACAGCTATTCAACTATTTATCACGGCAGAGTGTGAATTTGCCAGGTGTACTGCATCAAATTTGGACTTTGCTAGATCAAAGTGGTGAATATAGAGGGTTTATAGCAGGGCTCTGGTTTGATGTAAGGCAACTGTTAAATAATACAAAGATAATAATAAATAATAAAGATACACTTAGAATAGTAAATCTACTGAATATTCATATACTGCATTTATTTATCATGACATATGATTTCTAGTTTCTGTGTAACTTTTACATTATTATTCTGCCTGTTTGGTTCCCCACTAAGCACCAGAAAATGTAAGTTAGCGTAGAGGCACCTCAACATTTTGCTTTATTTGAGTTGCAGTATATATGTAGATATCTATATATCCTACTACTGGGATTTTGTCTATTGCCTCTTTTACAGGCTTTTGTGGTTGTCAAACTAGTTTTTAGCAAGCAGCATGATTGCCTTCACCTAAAGGGTGTTTCCTGTACCAACAATGGGAGCAAGAAACAACCTATATGTGGCAATTTTATTTTATATTAAGTAGGTTGGGGTGTTAAGCTTTGCATTCATAAGCAGCTGTTCAACAGAAGGGTTTGATTAGCCTGGATTTGGAAAAGAATATCTATGTATGTTTCCTGCTGTAAAACTGAATCTTCCTGCCCAGTCTTGAGTGAGTGAATCCTTCCCATATACATATCCCATAAGGGGAAACGGTGGCAAATGGTTCTAAATATACACTAGACCTGTAATGCAGGTAAATAGTTCATGGCTTGATGAAAATCGTAAAAAATTATCCTTAAAAATGTTGTATCCAAATTTGTCAACCATATTTTAATCGACTGCATCACAATAGAGCAAGGGCACCTATTTTGGAAAACTAAAAAAAATAAAGGGATTTATTTAGCAGACAAAATTATTCTTGGTATAGTAAATTACAATTTTTCACCATTTTAATAACGTACATCATTGTTTTAGCACACTAACCCCAACATTTTTTCAACTTTTGAATTAATAATTGCTTCTGTTTCAGCCAGTGACCGCTTTATCTAGAGAGGCTGAAATGATTATGAAATGTCCCATATTTCTGTCTGTTTTCTGCACAAAAAAAGTAGGTAAAAAAGCATAATTTTTGCCAACTTTTGATAAATAGTGAATAAAATGATGATTATCATTTATTGACTGTCTTTAAATCTAAGAGTATTTTAGCTTTAAGCAATGGAGATAACCATGATTAGGTGAGTGAGACCCCTACGACATGGAGGTCTAAAGCAAAGTAAATATGATGTCACAAACATGTTACAAGTGAGCATTACATATTAGGATTATTCTTATTTAAAAGAAAGTTAGAGTAACACACTCTAGTAAAAAATTATTAAAATACAGTAAAATGTATCTTCTGAAATTCTGAATTAGCATTTGTCTCTTAGAGGACACATTTGTCTAGGCCTGCTAGAGACCTTGTAATCATAATGTTATTGACTTACCCGTTGTGAATTACTGAACCCACTGTGAGCAGAGCCAGAAGCCTCACTCAACTCTTAGGGCGTAAGTTAATAAACTCGAAAAGACTCGATTTTGTCTTTTTGAGTTTATTCCTGCGAGATACTCCTGCGAGATTTCCACGCAAGTTTTACAATCCAATTTTTCGGATTGGATTTTTTGATGGAAAGGTAGCCATCTGTACTATGGCTAGTATAGCCAGCTACCTTTCCGTTGAAAAATCCAATTCAAAAAAACAGATTGTAAAACTTGCGCGATAAATCTGTGGGATAACTTTCACCCTTGTTGTTAAAGTGAAATAAAATATTTTACTTTTCTTTGGTGACTGGTCTGTGGATACAGAATGGATAGTGTTTGTCGTTAAGGTTTTTGCTTTCCAAATCACAGAATGCAAATTGGAGAGCAAAAGATTTTATTGGTTACACGTTCCAGGAAATTGTTTCAGTGGATATTGCACCAATAGTGACTGCAGGGGAAAGTCATCAAAATTGGGACAAATACTCCCAGCTGAGTAATTTGTTCTTGATCAACAATAAAAACCTTGTAAAGAAAATACTATGATTCAAATACTGTAGTTGCTCAGCTAGGATATATTTTAATCTACAGAAAGACCTGCTGAAATAAGCACACTAAGTTTACAGTGCCCATTTATTCATCACCAGAATGAGCAAGTCCTTTGAGGTCACTTTCCATAAGCTGGGTTTCTCAAGAGAAGGTTGGAGCTCTGGAGCATGTGATGAACCTGCATTAGAAAACCTCAACTGAGAAATGATGAGTTGTGCAAATGCAAAGCATGTTTCATATCATCAACTAAAATGAATCTAACACAGTGATTAGTACCTTCTGCTGAATATAAAATATCTGGAATCACTGATTCATTTTCAGAAATTTTGAAAATGTGTGCTTCCATGTAAGGATATATCATGACGTTATTTGGCTTGTCCAGCCATCCTGACATAATCTAGCAGTAGAGTTTCATGATTAGAAATTAACTTTACACATTCAGAGAACTCAAGCACCCAGAGCTACAATAGCTTAAAACTTCTGATATTGCATTTACAAAAGCACAAAAACATATAAGAATTTCTCCTTTAAAAGTGTTGATTATCCTCTATTTAATGTCATAGACCTGAAAATATATTATGACGTAAGGTAATATCATATAAAATGCATATTAGTCATACATAAATAGCAAAATTTGGAATTGGCCCTCCTTGCTTCCTGCCTAAACACCCATACCCCTAGTTATCCATTCTCCTTTATCTGGTCATATGATTTAGTCACTACATTGCTGAGCAACACCTTTTTTTGTGTCAAATTTTGCCCACTCAGATTCCTGGGCCCGAGGGTCATCACAACTACTTCATTGCCTCTAGTTACACCCTTGTAAAGCATGGAACCAGTTGGTGTCTTTAAGGTGCTAATAAGAAATTGGGAGTTTAGGTTTTAAGCCTTTTGCTCTTCTTTGAATGATAAAACCATTAGTTCACAAGATATAAGGAAAGAAGCCACTTTTTAATCTTTTCACAATTATGTCATTTTAATTTTTTTTATATTAACAACTGACATAAAACAAAATATGTATGTGACTCTATTATCTGTACAACCTTGGCAGCATCTCATACTTTCCAGAATAATTGCATTTTCAGAGGTATTTAGTCACTCAGTCAGCTCATCATAGTTCATAGTGGGAACAGAACCATAATGTAAATTGTTACCCTGATTTAATAACAAGGATAATTGGGATTGTTTCAAAGGTACTAATCAATAGAAAGTTATGACATGTCTAAAACGGCTTACTCTAGCACATATTATAACCGTTTCTAAATACGACATGTCCATACACCACAAATCAGCTCCCAAATCCTGAGCAAATTGTATTTTATTAAACAAGCTATATGGAAAGTGTTCAAGGAAAAAAATAAATATATATAGACAAGAGCATAATACAGAAGAAAGTTCTCATAGTTAATAAGGATGTGGAGTTTTCAATAATACTTTTCATATTCCACCTACCCTCATACACACATATATCCATATAAAGCATGGCATAATACGTTTTCAATTGCTTTTACTATATATATCCTGAGTGGCATCGAGGTGATTGGTGATTGAGTTTGAACATACATGTTTACATACATATAGATCAGTATATATGTGTGTGTGTGTATTTACAAAGTATTTACCTAATTTTATCACAAAATGTACATCATCACCCATCCTTCAAAATTTTACAGACTGGTTCAGTAATAAGATTCTTTCCTATTTCAATTGGTCTTTGAATAATTTGGCAATGTTTCAAGCTCTTTGACTTGATGTTTGTAAGGTAATGATAAGGATGTCAAGAATAGTTAAATAATAATTTAGGGAAACTAAAAAAAAACTTCAGGTGATGGAATTCATATTCTGGTTTTTCAAATAAAAACAGCTTTTCCTGAAGGTGTTGTACAATATCGTATTTGCCTCACACGAGCTCCTATAGTGTTGTTGAGGTGGTTCCTCAGTGAACATAAGATTGGAAGCTGTGCAGCATGTATAGAAGTGATGTCACAAAAGCAAACACCTGAAAACAAAACAATAAAATGACTTATATAAATACTGACATAGACTGAACGGAAAGTCTTGTGCAATATCTACTCAACAGTTATAGTTGGAATGATCAAAACAAATTCAGAAGGACTTAAAGGAGAACTATAGTCAGATTACATCTTTACATATGCAGTACTATACCTTAGTGAGAACCCATTCATCCCAGTAGTTGTTTCATCTGAAGCTGGATAATT
>JAKJJM010126442.1:0-12446 GCA_021901965.1 Pipa carvalhoi
GCATATCCCATTCTTTCTGGTAGCTTGCCGTCTCCCGATTTTGTTTAAATTTGCCTGTGTTGAACTATTCTCAGGAAAACTACACTTGAACCCTCGTGTCTTACTCCCTACACTTCTGGGCTTCTATCATGTTCCTGGATTTCCGCACCCTCACAATTTTCCCGACCCCCTGCAAGCTGAATTTTGGGCTGCGCTGATCCACTGAGTCCGCATTATATATAACTGTAAATATATAGGGGGTTATTCATCAAAGCGCAAACAGTCGCGTATAGGCCCGAATTCACGTCCTTTTGCAACTTATCCAACTCTGCTTATTTAATAAATCCTGCAATGTGACAACTTCACGATCAATTCGAGCGACTACGAGGGTTACGGACTCACAGAGTTCTTCGCATCACTTTGTGTGTGCGTACACAGATAATTTGACTAGGCGTACTGCTTCGAATTCGTCTGTTTGACCTTGCCACATCAAATTAGCGAATTGGGTGGGGTTGATGGCAGGGTTCCAGTGTTGTGTAAGGCGACTGCGACTAAGTGAAAACAAGATCTAGGGACAAGGTGACAGAAATAGATAGAATATTCACAGAATACAGTTAGTGGGACAGTGTGAGACTGACGTCACTGGCCTTCACTTCTCTAATTCGCTTCACTCTGCATGACTTCTCATCCGACTTCTATACACCTGACTGCGCCACACTATGTATGCGACTGAGATTGTCGCTGTCCGCCTGTTCGACAAATCTAGCCACTGCTTCATGAATAAGGAGAAGTGAATTGATTTCTTACTCATTGTATCGACGCGAACAGACTCAAAGTCACTTATTTAGGCGAATTCGGCCTTTAATAAATAACCCCCACAATCTTCGGGTTGTCAAGGCCAAATGTCTCTTTTTAATTCTGGTAACAAATATTTTAATTGTTTCTTACCTGTCTTCTTCTGAATGAACCAATGCCTTCTCAGATTAAAATAAATGAAATTTAACAAAAAAGAAAATGAATCATTTTTCCACTTAACAGAGCTATACGTTGGTAAATGATGATGTGCTCATTAATAATGTTACTGGTACACATTGTGTTGTGATGGTTCTCAACTGCAGTCTCTCCTTATCCAAGTGTATCACCACTGATAAAAATTATGCATAATAACATTTAGGGCGAAATTTATTAAGCCCGAAAAGACTCGAATGGTCGGATTCGAGTCTTTTCGGACTTAATTTAACAAGATTCGATTTCCAGATTCTGGAAATCGGTGTTTTTCGATTTCCATAATCTGGAAAACGGGTCTTTCCAACAAAAAGTAGCCATAACTTTTATGCCTATGAAAATTTTCGTTGGAAAGACCCGATTTCCAGATTATGGAAATTGAGATTCCCGCAGGCGGATAACCTCCCACGAGAATATCAGAAAGACCTATAGCGGTCTTTCTGACTTTGTTAAATTTCGCTTTTATTGTTTCCTCAGTGGAAAGAGAGCGATATAATTGTGAATAGTAGTTTTGATTTTCTTATATAGAACTTTGAATTAGTTAGTATACAGATGTACATTTTTTTAAGTCCTAGTGAATTTATGGTCAGTAGCACTTGGTCTATTCAGACTTTATCTTCCCTTTAAGTACAGATGCTACAAATATTGTTAATTGTTCTTACATTTTTTATTGAATGTTTTAATATTTGCAAATCACATACTTAGGGCTGGTTATTGACTATGAAAATGATTTTTTATTTTTTAAGATGGCAGCCTGAACTACTGAATGTAATAGATGAACTTGAAAATAAGACTTCTCAAGGGCCCAGCCCAGTAAGGGCTTCAAAATCTACAGAGATAAAGCAATTTAACCTAACTAAACCCAGGCCAAGGTCATTACCAGTGCCTCAGCAAATTCCAGCCCAGAAGCCTTATCAACCGGTACGTTTATTTGTGTATGTGTAAACAGTCTGGATTCAAATACTGCTAGAAGATAAATCAGTTGTGGGATATAATAAAAATAATAAAGGATGCCAAATTTTCCCTATGGCACTAATCCAAGGCACTTATCCGATGGTGAAAGGATCCAACAGTGTGTTGGTTATTTTAAAGGGCAGTATTTTACTCTATTATGGTGGCCAATAACCAATAAACTCTTAAAGGGACCACTGGAGCAGATAGCACACCTACCCAATTCTGTAGAGAGGCAAGAGCTACCCAGGATGAATGAACAAGGGGAAAAGCAGTTACACAATTTCTGAAATGAACTCTTCAACTTAGGTATAATTATGAGGAGACAAGCAGCCATAGACACTTGGACAATCTAGCAGGAGTACCACAATATTACAAGGTAAACATTGTCCATCAGGGGTTCTCTTAGGATCCATATCTTGGGGGTTATTGGCTAAAATGTGAATTTGGCTAAGTGCATTCACACCACTTTGAGTGGCTACACTATGATTCTCTAATACTTATTGATTAGACAGCAAGAAAATCCACAACCACAACAATATTCCCACAGTAAAGTTGTGACCTTGTCAGTAGCAATCTATTGTGTAGTGTGCGAACGTTGTTAGCTGGCAAATTCACCACATCACAGAATATGGGGAAGTGGCGAATTCAACCCCCTACTTCGACACATTTTATCTGTAGAAGTCAAATTGGTGATTTGACACAGCATGTCTTGCTGAATTTGTTAATTTGTGTGCATGCAAAATGGTGTTAAGATCTCCATATGTCCACAACCACTGTATGTATCTGAATTGGATGCTAATTCACCAAATCGCAGAGTTTGAGGAAGTGACAAATAAATGCGAATTGGGACCTTTACACGACTGTTTGAACTTTAATGAATGAGCCCCTAAATATTTATTTTGTACATTTTGGATTTTGCTATTTTCAAGTGATTGAAAAAACAGAACTTTACTTGACAATAATTTGTTTTATCTCATCCATCTTAGTTAACTAAACTAAACTATGATACTCTGCCCTATTACCTCACAAGGCAGTATTTTATTAGCGTTTATTATGCATATTTTCTTTGTTTTGATGCTTTAATCAACTGATTTATGAATAGACAATGCAAATGTGGGAGGTGATAAATCATGTGTTAACATCTCCTGGTCTAAATGCACTTCAATGTAACTTATTACATTTTATTCTGTACTATTATATTTCTACAGGTGCCAGCAAATATATACAAGACACCAAAAGAGCAAGAACTCTTAAAAGAACAGAAAATAAAAAATCGTAAAAAAGCAGAGGTGTGTTTGAGATGTTTTACCATTCTCACTGATTTTTTTCATACAATTTGGGGCATATTAATTAAGGGATGAAATGAGAAGGACAGAAAAAAATCAGCGCTTATGGGACTTTTCCATTGATAAAAGATTGAAAAATATCGATCGGAAAGTTTCGATAAGAAAAAATCGAGGTCGAAATTAATCTTCTTGAGTTTTTTAAATTTCACCCTTAGACTATATGTGTTTTTTTTACGTGGGTTTTTTTTTTTTTTTTTAAGCAATGTTATGTTGTAAACATGTCTTATTAACATGGTTACTAGGAATAACCAACCTATAAAATCTCATGAACAAGTAAATGTGCTGTGAGCTGCCATTTTATTAATTGGTATTAGTATCAGATTTCTATAACTACTGCCACTACAGCTACATTTACTGGATATGAATGTATCCAGTGGGTGAAGCCTGAATGTTAGACATGATGATAATTTGAGGCGCAGAGTAAAAAAGATTGAGAACCCCCAATGTTAAAAAATAGTTAAATTGTTTGTGAAAATCTCACAACACCTACTTAATAATTTGGAGGATTTTTTTACATGCTGCCGTTCTTCTTTGACTCTGCTGTAGGGATTCACCCTCATCTCATTTTGCACAATAAATTGGTGTTCATTTATTTTTTACTATTCTGAATGGAATTAACACACCACACTCTGATTTTAGGAATTACTGGTTGAAGCTAATATGACACAGTTCAAGTGTGCGAGTGCAGAAAAGTCTGAGAAAACTAAGGTATGTGAACAGACCTCACATTTGTACTTTTTAGCCATTGCTGGTTTAACGCTTTGTCTTGCTCCTGTAAACATCCATAATAGTGTTCTAGATTGACCCCATGCCAGAATCAGTAAAGCACAAGATTAGACGGTGTAATAGCTCACAGCAATCAGTCTGTTATTCTCTCAGTCAGTCTCAGACTAAAGAGCCTGGGGCTCACTAGAAAACAAGAGACCAGGGGCCCATTTATCAGATTATATGTATTTTGTTTTACCTATTTGTCCATCAGACTTATCCACATGCTATCCTACATTTTCTTAGTGTCTTTAGCAACAGGACTTTATGGTACAGCTTTAAACACTTTGAGGTTCACCTGAGGCCTGTGCTCACTATGAGATTAAATGGTGTTTTGCTTCCAATTCCAACACTGCATTCTCCATTTTGCAATCAACCACTCAATGTTCATTGATGATTGGTTGTTATGATGTAAAATGGCGTCACACTAAGCCCTGTCTTCAAGGGATCATATTTAAGCCAACAAATCTCTTTATACATACCCATTAACTGGCATCATTGTTAGCAGAGCTACGTTTGAGTGGGTGTTGCCTAAATGGACAGGTAGTTTAAACACATGTGCTTAGTTAGATTAGATCTATTAAACTCGGTAAATGAAGCATAATGTTCTACCCTTACTGTTTGTGGGATCCACACCAAGGGCGAAATTTATTAAAATTGATTTTTTCGATTTCTCAATATCGATAAGGATCGCCGATTATTACCGATATCGCGATATCGGGTGGTATAAAACTCGATTTTGCAAACATCGATAAAAATCGGCCGATTGCAGGCAATGCAACTTTTTAATAAAAAAACAGATGGAAAAGCTAACATATGAAAAGCTCTGAGTTATATTGCAACTGTTTGCTCGTGTTTCACCCTTTTTTTAGTTGTATTTGGGCTCAAAGAGGTATAAACAATGACAACTAGTCTCTAGAATTTCAGAAACCATTTAAAATGTATTCAATTTTCTTCCTGTTTATGTTCTCTGTGGTAATTATGGTCTATGAGGGTGCATTATGGGAGTCCAGCTACGCATATCTTTGGGTGGTCCACCCACCTTCTTTTAATCTACTGTAATGGCAAGTGATTAAAAGAAGGATGGTCGTCGGATTTTACACTCAGTATTATATTACTTAGGTTCATTTGATAAAGGGCCCTGCCGGAAACATGTAATGGTACAGTGTGAATAAAACACTTTTGGTAACGCACTACCTTGCTTGCTGTTTTCCTTCTCTCTTTCAATTACTTATTAACTGTATGTTTCTGTTTGTTGCAGCGAATTCTGTCTGGAATTATGAAAGAGGAGCAACATAAATTGATTTTCAGTGGTTATAAATCTCCACAAGTCTCTGCATCTAAGGTAAAACTGGTCACTGGAGTTTGGAATGTTATATAGAATGATTTTTCTTTGGTGGGAGGTAATATTTTTTTACCTGTCCTAAATCATATTCAGCTACCAAATAATTATAAGCTTTCATCTCAACGTAATACTAGTCGTCTTTTTTTTATCTAAACTGTACTGTTCTATAAAGAATGACGCTAAACTCATTAAATATAGATTTACTGAATTAATAATAAACATTGCAAATCGGAGTATAGGTAATGGTAAGTTTTTAGTTCACTCAGCTGACAGGTACCGTGGGACAGTGGACTGTCCTTTCATATCATAATGTTCACATAAAGGAAGTGATGTGATTGGTAAAACAGGGAGGTCTGAAGAATGTAGACCGTTCCTTTAGAACAGGGGTTCTCAACCTGTGGGTAGGGACCCCATTGGGGGTCGAATGACTGTTTGCCAGGGGTCGCCTAAGACCATCGGAAATATAGGGTTTGAATGGGGTCACCCAATAACAATTAAAGAATGGGGGTCACCAAATCACAGGGAATTGTACTAAAGGGGTCGCGGCAATTAAAAGGTTGAGAACCACTGCTTTAGAACCACCTGGAGCTTTAAATACATTTACAGAATATGTGTTCCTTTGTTCCACTCTAATATAAGGAACAAGAAACATCTTTTGAAAGCAAGTCTTGAATAATGAACTGTTAGTCCAATAGGGACTCATTAAATTACCCATATATTTGTATGTTTACCAGACTATCATTCATAGAATAAGGTGTTGATTTACTTACAGGTTTCAAATGTAACAGTCAAGCTAAACACAGCAGCCATTTTAAGAGAAGGTGCCCTATATGAGCGGCAAGTAGAAGAAGAACTTCGCAGGTATACCAAATAAAATTGCTTCTTGAGTCATATGTCCATGTTCATGTCATTTTATGTAATACTTTATAATAAACCATATCTTTGGTGTAGAAAGAAAATGTTATGGTGGCATAGAATTGACACCAACTGGTCTAATTTGGAAATGTTGTGTTTGGGAATGCTATCTTATCCTGCCCTAGATTCAGTGCTCGACCAATATTATGGTGTTTGTTAGATAGAAAATATTGTTCCCCTTAAAGCAACAGCAAATAGTTCATTTTGTTCAGGGTTCAAATTTGCATCTTCTGACAAACTGTAGTTGACCTAATTTGATTGCTACTGATTACAATACATTAAAGATGCACGGCTCTTTTTTAAAATAAACTGACAAGGTGAAATTTTTGATTCCTGCAATGCATCTTGTGTATAGACAAGCTATTTATTGATAAGGATTGTTGTTGCTGTGTGTTTTTTCAGTTTGCAGACATATTGGGGGTTATTTATGAATGTGTGGACTGTCGAGTAGAGTTGTGACTTCATGAGAATAGAGCATTTCACCAACTTCTCATCAAATATCTTCACCTTTTGTGATCTGGTGAATTTGTACTCACTTTGTATCATTGCTCTCGCTGCCTATTTACCACTTTGCATTTGTTTGCTTTCTGTATAAATCTACTGTCAAAAAGAGTGAATTTGCACAATGTGTACTTTTGTGAAATCATCAATTTGACTTCGCCAGTTGAAAGTGGTGAATTGGGTGACTTTTACTGACAAGGCTTAGAAAATATGGTAACAAAGTGGCAACATGAATTAGGAAGTGTCTACCATTTAAATTAATATAAATTTTACACAGAAAACAAGGTTAAAGATCTCTTTAAGGTATAAATATCACCCTTTTGTATGAAATATCTGTAACATTTTATTTTACAATTGTAACTATGAGGAGATGTGAAGTATGTAGATTATTGTGCATACTCAAGTGATATGAGACTTGCATTCTAGAGTTGAGAAGCTTGTTGATGGTGCCCGTGATCCTTCAGATTTTCTGCAATGGCAAAGGCAAATGCGTGAAAAAGACCTTGAAGAGCAACTAGCAGCAATAGAATGCAGGCGCCTGGAGGGGAAGCTGAGCCGAGAGGAAGCCGTCTTGGCTCGTCAGAATCTTATCCAAGAGAACAAGAAGAAGGCTGATCTAAAGAAAGAAGAGGTGAAAGAGAACAACATAGAACAGATTTGTGTGGAATCTATATCAAAGCTTTAGCCTTGAATCAAAATGGAAAAGACATAGGGCCTCATTGTCAAAGGGTGAATTCACTTGTCGAATTCCCCTCTCTACAATTTGAGTAGCATCGCCAAAATAGAAGCAAATTCCCTTTTCAGTACTGACTAAATGGAGAATGCACTTGTCAAACAGACAGCGGTGATCGCTGTCGCATGCACAGTGTGGCTTACTCAGGTGGATAGAAGTAGAATGAGAAGTCGCACAGAGTGAAGCAAATTTAACCAATGAAGGGCAGTGACATCAGTCTCACACTGTCCCACTAACTGTATTCTGTGAATATAATATAGTATTTCTATGTCACCTTGTCCCTAGGCTATGTTGTCACTTAGATGCAGTCACCATTGTCACTTTTGATTAAATAGTTGAGTTACGCAACACTTGAGCCCTGCCATCAACCCCCCTCCCCCAATTTGCCAGTCTGAAATGGCAAAGTCAAGCACGTGAATTCGGTACATCTAGTCGCATTCACACCTTCAACACACTGCTCTGCTTTTTCAATAGTAGAAGTACCTGTGTATACACACACAAAGTAATGAAGAGTTCGGTAAGTTCGCGACTATCTTAGATCCCCGAATTGGTTGCGTATTCGCCACTTTGCAGAGTTTAGTTAGTAAGTGAACATGGGGAAGAGGTGAATAGATGTGAATTCAGACCTCTACATGACAATGAGGCCCATAAAGTTTGGAATGCCTGTAATTAATCAGGAATATAATGGATATCTTTTGAGTCAGAAGAAATTCAATTATCTCTTTTCTCTATGCTAGAAGTATTAATGCCATGAAATGTAACTGTTATTTATAGAACAAATAACCCGATTCCATGAATAACAATAACTTTCTAAGATGAACTGAAGAACACTTATTCTGGCTGTAAAGTACAGAAGTATCATGATAAAAAAGAAAACGTAACAGTTGAGGATTTGAATATATAATTTCTCATTCTGCATTTTTAATTTCCGTAAGGTTTTACTAGGAAAGTAAAATAACAGACAGAGCAATCTGGTAGTACTCAGAGAAGAGATAGGATATATGAGAGAATACAACAGTGAACTTTATGAATGCCATACATCACAAATGAAACCTATATGCAGCAAAATTAGCAATTGTGTCAGTTTTGCTGGCAAATTTGCTATTTCACAGTGCAAAACTAAAAATAAGGGGCAAAACATAGCACAAGGGCATTTCACTCTCTTAGAATTATGCCCCATTGATTTCACAGTCAAATTACTGTTAAAGTTGATGTCTCTTTGAAGCTTTATAGGTGCTATAATACAGGTATTCTGTATTGGACAGCCCCATGACCCCACAATACATCATTCACCTGCATGCACCATACAGCCACTCCAATATAAGGCAGAATAGCAGGGGCCACATAATGCCCAATGAAAAAGGGCCAGTCACTATTTGCTGTACTCTAAGCTATTTTCATGGTTGGCCAGTCCAGTTACTTCAGCATATGGCCACAAGGAAACCCTTTAAGTAGTAGCACAATGAGAAGAGCGCTAAGGAAGCAGGGAAAGATTTGCTAGAACTCCAGATTATTAGGTTAATTTCATTAGTAAAATCTTTGTTTAGCTTATATATGAATGTTTTTGTGTGTACTCCTGTTTTTGGTTTGTAGATGGCAAAGTTGATGCGCCAGTATGCCGAAAGACGCCTCAAGGAAGAAAAAGACATGAGAGACTTGGTAGAGCAGGTTTCTGAAGGACACAAGAATACAAAGCAGGCAAAACTAAAACTCCAAAAGTACAAACAACAAATAGGTATTATTCTTACAAACCCAGACTACTGTCTATTGTTCAGTAGATAATTGTTGAGATATAATGTTCTGATGCATAGGCTGGTTTAATCCAAAATAAGAGAATAACTTTACAAGCGATCACCTTAAGTTTAAAAATACAAACCGATTTGCAGCGTTTCTTGACAGTGTCAAGTCCGTCTTTCACTTTGTTTGATGTAAGAACATGATGGTGTTCCCAAATGTTGCAGTATCTTTTAATTCAGCGTGAAAAATAAAAGTAAAGTCATTATTTTTTTCCTAATTATTTTGGGAGACACAAATGTTCCATTGTGCTATTTAAATCAGATGATACAAAGTATTGGTATGTGTATTCTAGTGCAAGAAGTAACAGAGGAGAGTCGTGAACTTCTACAACAGGCTCTGGAAGAAGCTGAGGAAGAGCTTAAAAAGAAATTTGAGTTAATACGTGAAATAAGAGCTATGGAATCAGTACCTATCATTAGACATAAGTTTGTGGACCTAACTCAAGTGAGTATACCTCGTGTCATGTGTGTGTTAGGTACAGATTTTGTGAATCAGTTTATTAGATTGTTGCTTCAAATGTTGCATATGCATATGTCCTGCTGTAACACATAACTTATTAATTCCCCTTTTCTACTAACTTTCCTAAACATTCATGGCTGATGTATCCAATCATTCTCTTTTGTTCTTTGTTTATATTTCCCACCAGACTGCTGGGCATGGTTTGAACTGTGAGATGTCCTTAGTGGAACTCCATGAACGTTTAGCAATTTTGAAGGACGCCCAGAGAAAGGCAGAAGAAGAGAAACGAGATCAGATCCTTTTAGAAAAGCAATCAAAACAACAGATCCTCTTGGACAAATTGGAACAAATATCCTTACACCGAGCAGAACTTGGGAAAGCAGCTGTAATGAAGTTAGTACAAGTCTAGATTGTTAACTATATTTACTAATTGGGGGATATGAAGAAAGGTTGCATTGAATGTGAATAGAGATATGAAATCAGCTTCATTCACAGTGATGTTAAAGGTTTTAGATACAAGAGCTTAACACTTACTGTCATTGGCATAAATAGCTAAAGGCCCATGGGAATGCCTCCCAACTGTCCTTATTTAGGTGGGACAAATATGACTTGTATGCTAAATAGACAGAGCAAGCCTAGGAGAAATTAGACTTACACAGGAACAATTTAGCTTAACTGAAAATTGATGTTGACTTTGCGTAGAAAGGGGCTTTGATAAGTATTATGTTTTTTGTTTTTTTTTTGTTCATTTTAAACGTTGGTAAATACAAATATAATGGCCCATAACAAAATAATGTAGATCTGTTTCCTATTGTTGCTGTTTAAATTTGCATGCTTATGTTAACCACCAGTTAGTTAATCATAGATCCTATATCCATTCATGTCCCTCTCTATAGAACTAAGTAGCCTTGTTTGTTTTTGTACCCTGAAACCCTTCAGTTTCATGGTACACAAGGTTTAGTTATAACACTTTGACTGCTTGCATAGGGGAATGGAGTTCTTGGTTTCTAGTAATGAGTCTGCAGGTGACTTCTTTACTGAAATTGCACCAATAAGTCTAAAATGTAAGCAAATGCATTATCTATTTAAAAAGACATGCCTTGTCAACCCCTCAAATGTGTGTAAATACATCTCCAGGACATAAACAGTAGTTGGGCCATTCTTTATTCCTGGTGTTTCCTCATTATTGTAAAAATTGGGCCCAAATGCTTCAGTTGAGGGGTAGAGAAGAGAGGAGGCTATCTAGGATATCAAAATGTGGGAGGGCCTGTAGTTTCAGCACATTTCATGCTACAAAGCAACGCGTAAAATATAGCATCACATCTAAGTGAAAATGCAACACTGATTTCTCAACATACGGTCATGACTATACTAAAAGCAAAATATATCCAAGCACTGAACTATGGGCAGAATTTAACAGGCAAGGAAAGAAAGGAGAGGAAGTTAGGGAAGCGACCACTAGAGGTCATAGACATGAGGAAATGAAAGTTTAAAACTCCAGATTGAAATGTGAAAAATATATGGTGTTAAAATATAATTTGATATTTTTTGCATCTAAATCTGGAGCCTGTTGGCATTTAATGTTAAAATTTAGATATGTTGATTAATAGCATCTTAAAGTGATAACCATGTATCAATAGATCAAGGCTGCTTGCTATGGTAAGGGTCATGGAAGCAGGGAACAAATAGAATGGACAAATATTTTCCAAGCAGAGAAAAGCCACCTCTATGGCAATTATATAAAATATTCATTTGAAAGGAAATTAATCTAACTTTCCACTCCAACCTTATTTTTTACCGATGAAAGCTGTAGCGTGAGTGTGAATCCTTTTTAAAATCGAGATAGATAGGATAGAGAAGATATTTGAAAATAAAATTTATTTGACTTATTTTCCCTGACAGGCATGAAGAGAAAAAAGCCAAATCTCAGTTTTTTAAAGCTGCTCTTGCAAAAGACGATCGCGTTGCGGAACTACAAAGGAAACTGCAAGAGAAAGTGATGGAACGTAAGAAACAGGCACCTTTGCAACAAAACTGGAGGCCTAATGCAAGCAGGTTTAGTAAGGCAAGTATAAAAATGCAATGAATAGCTGCATAACATGACAGTTTCATTTGTGTGGCTTCCTGTAAGTCAGCAGTATGTCTGCAGGCAAACAATAAAGCTCTAAAGGTGCACAGAGAAAATCTTCCTTCTGCCAAATTAATCCAAACTTATCGAGGCAATTGGCATGGGCAGTGATTGTTTTAATATAGAATCAGTTATAGAAATATATTAGGGAACTACTTGGACCGACCATAGGCGTTCAACTCCTTTCTGAGAACCATTATCAATTTGCACCTTCATGTTTGTGGACCAGATCCTGTTGAAATTATGATGCCATATAAAAAAGTTAATGAGGTTTCCAGGCTTGTGGGATGGTCATAAATAAAACCCCCTGAAGGTCCTCATCTGCTCCTCAGATCTCTTTTTAGACTGCTCTTAGAGAGGGTGCCCCATTCATTCTAAAAATGCAGGCAAAATACTTTTACATTCTTATAGAAAATTACTGTTAAAGGAGAACTATAGTCAGATTACATCTTTACATATGCAGTACTATACCTTAGTGAGAAGCGTTTCCCCCCATTAGATGTTTCATGTGAAGCAGAT
>JAKJJM010126567.1:0-14748 GCA_021901965.1 Pipa carvalhoi
GGCCTAATTAAGGTACTGTTCTGCCTTAAAGGCATAGTACCTAAAGGTACGGGAAACATACCTTCCCTCTATCAAAACCCCTCTGCAGGAGCTACAACCGCCACTATATATATATATATATATCTTTATTTACTTATTTATTTATGTATTTATAGACCAGTGTCCCAGCATATTGTTTATTGAAAGTGCAGAGGGAATGTTCCTGGCGAAGATAAAGGGGTATAGAATTCCAGATATATAGGGCAGAAAGAGAAAAGGGTTTAAGACAAGAAAAGACAGTGTTGGTGTGTGGCATGCAAAGCTGGTTGCTTTGGAAGGAGCGCAGTTGACATTGAGGAATGTATGGGCATACGAGTGAGAAAATGTAGGGAGGGGCAATGGAGTGAAGTGCCTTAAATATCAAAAGGAATACACTGTAAATGATTCGTTTGCTTACTGGGAGCCTAGGAGCAGAGAGAGATTGGGAGAAAGACTGTCCTTTCAGGGGAGAGAATTCTGGCAGAAGAATTTAGAATAGACTGGAGCAGAGAAAGGTGGGAAGCTGGAAGGCCAGATAGAAGAATATTGCAGTAGTCCAAGTGGAATAGGACGAGAGCATGCAAGAGGGTGTTAGTGGTGGTCTGAGAGAGAAAGGGGAGGATCTTGGCAATGTTGCGTAGGAAAAAATTACAGGTTTTAGCAGTGGTAGAGATGTGCTTAGTGAAGGAAAGGACAGAGTCAAAAGTGACTCCAAGACAACTAACACAGGTTACGGGGTTGATGATCGCACCATCAAATAGAATAGAGAGGGTAGGAGTAGGTCCAGGTTTGGGTGGAAATATAATCAATTCTGTTTTAGCGAGATTTAATTTCAGCTGCTGCAGGGCCATCCAAGAGGAGATTGCCAGGAGACAGCCATAAATTAACAAACATAGCTGAAACGTAATCCTTCAATCAAAACCACCTTTTTAACACCTCCATTTCTAGCACTTGGTGGATTGAAATTATATTAAAAACTAGAATTCAGTAAAGCTTTCATTTCTGTAGTTTTAACTAGTCTTTTAATAGTTTTCAGCACCCATTCTTTAATGGATCTTTTCTTAGTTGATTATCTAAAGAAATTCATTATCCCAGATGCCCAATTTTATTTTGCTTACTCAATGTGATCCTGAGATAACTATTGAAGTTTGTTTTGTCTTGAATAGCAATAATAATATGTGTAATTCTCTGTCTCTCTTATTTGGGGATGTAGGTGGATTGAAGCATTTCAAGAAGGAACAGTATTGTAGAAAGTTGAAGTCTTGTTACAGTGGAAGACAGAAACGGATCCGATGTTTACCAGCAGACAGTTTCCACTGATCGCACGGACTGTAGATTCTCATAGTTCATGCTCTTATAGCCAATATGTTATTATGTAAATTTAACTGCTTTCTAAATTTCAGTCACATTCTCTACATATTATTTATTAAAATCCAATTTTTGGTATTTGTGTTACTGGAGCTCAAAAAATGTCAGTGACTTTGACTGTTTTTAAACACGTGTAATATATTTTTTATCTTTACAGTCCAGACTGAAATGATGTTTATATTTTTGTCTTCAGCAGAATACTTGCATAAATATTAAATATGATAAAGTGTGTTTATTGCTTCTATGAATTATTTTTTAAGTAATGATGGTCATAAATTATAGATTAAAAAAAACTTCTTATGTGACCTGAAATTTCACTGGTTGCAGGCTGGGTTCACAGGTTGGCTGTAATGAGTCATTTGCCACACTTCTTTTCCCATTTATCATTTAATGCATATAGAGTAATGGGGTTAGTTTTGTTAGCCACGGCATTAGAGTTTCAATTTTCTTAGATGAGATTTCAACATTTCTTGTAATTGTGGCACAAATTGCTACTGTAGGTATTTGCTCACCTTGGAGACAGCCTTTTCCAAATAATTCAGCTTTACCAGCGTCTTTCTTAAGAAAATCCGGTTTTATTCTCAGAACAAGAACATAAACAGAGTCTTTCATGGCAAAATTCAAGAAAACAAAGTGAACAACACTTTCAAACACAAAAGGGAACAGTCCTTTAAAAAAAAAAATGAATTCCTTTTTCATACAAATATCCACAGAGGAATTCTAAACCTGTAGCAGGCTTCTTACACAGCTCTCTCTACTGTGCAAAACCCCAAACAAACCCCACCCAGGGCTTTTCCCACCTGACCTTTTAAAGGAAAGATTCAGCCCACAGCTGAGGATGATTCAAGAAACTGTGCTGATTTCCAGCCATAGTAACGCAGGGTTGGGGAAACATATCTTCCGTCATGTAAAATTCCTCTACAAGTGCTGCAACCGCTACACTACTTTGAATAATATATCACTACATGGGTAAATGCAGTTTACATCTGCCTTTTATTTATAAAGAAATTGTGTGCTGAGCAGTTTTTTTTCCCCCTAAGGCCACTGTACATGAATTTAACAGAAAGATGAGTATAAAAACAATTGGAGAACTAAAGCAGCAAAAAAAAAAAAAAATATTAATAAGTACCTTTATAGTAAGCTCCAGCGATGCACTCCCAGCTTCAGCTCTGCTGTATCTTCACTGCACGGAGGCAGACTTCACTGTGCTATGGGGGGCCCAGCTGCCAGCGTGAAGCTACTCCCACACAAGAGGATCGCCAGTGCATAAGAACATGTTTACATCATCCCGCTCATTTCTCCCCTAATGACAGCTCTCCTCTGAACTTAACCCATGCAGCATTGTTACAGCATTGTTTTCTCTGTGTTTCTCTCTCAGGTTTAAACTGCTGTGATCAGCTCAGTGGGAGTTAAAGCCATGTGAGAAGAGAATGGAATGCTGTAAGCCTAAGGCTTCAGATAAAGCGAAAGATATACCAAGCAAAGCAGGGAACACCAGGAAGCAGCCCCAGGGCTGGGAGAGGGGGGAGGGAGGGGGATTGGTTAAAGTGCCAGTGCTCAGCCTCTCCATAATGACTGACAGGAGACCTCTCTGATCCTCATTCCTCTGGCTGGGAGTTCTTTACAAGAGATGGGGGTGCTGGGTGGGTGACAGGGATAGTTATGGTCTAGAGCTTACTGTGCTGGGATAGTTTCAGTGTACCTGCCCTCAAAGCAAGATGTCTTTATTATTATTGGGTACCTGTGCACACAGCATAAAATACAGTATTACATTATGATATGCCCACATAAAACTGGCACTGATGGGGGATGTCCTCACTGGACTGCATGGCACCAGAATCACTAGCTAATTCAGCCCACTTTGCTGCTGTTGTAAGTCCTTTACCACTAGTGAAAGTATTGGCAGAGCTGTAGCTTCCTGCCAGAACTTCTGCAGTGATGTCACAGGTCAGGATTAGCATGCTTAATATATTAAAAATGACTGCCATCAATGTGCAAAACTGTGCAGACTTCAGTGGGACAGTTCAGAGACTACAGAGTGATTCCGGATATTTTAATACCACCATTTAGGAGGCAGATAGGTGTACTACGTATATATGTGTTTGTGTGTAGGTACCTTTAGTTCTTTAATTAAATAGGATCACAAATTAACTGACCCTTGGCATCCAAACTGATGAAGCAAAACAAAGTCAAATACCTAAAAACACTAATTGCTGACTGTCTTAGAATGTCACTATGCACGAACATACCACACATTAATTACAAATGTTGACAACTCTTTAAAGGTACAGTTATGTCCCAAGGGAAATAACCCTATTAAAATTAATTTCGTGTGCTTATTATATTGTAATATAGCGCACCATTTTTACCTAATGTTAAATACATCAGCCTCCAAAATTAGTACCATTTACTTCCTGGTTAATGCCAGCTAATATAAAGCTGCTAGTCTGGGACTTGGCGGCATCTCAAAAGAGACAATCTTTCTCTGAGCTGCAGAGGTAGAAAGCTTAAGATGCAGTTCACATAGCTGCACAGAATTTTTTCGCAGAGCAATCATCACAGCATTACCTGGTTGTATAATAATAGCAACTGGTAATACAGCACAGAGGGGGTTGGGGGAAAAATCTTTAAATATTGACAGTGTGCTTATTTTTTTATTAATATTATATCCTTGAAATTTATATTCCTACTAGCAAATGCAAATGGGCAGTGGACAATTAAACATGTAGTTTTACTTAAACAAAACAAACAAACTAGAATTTATCAATGGGGCAAAATTTACAGGGGGTCTACTAACCTATAGCAACAAATCAGAAGTTGTATTTTATTATTCTTACTTCCTTATACCAGAGAATGCTAATCACTGATTTGTTGCTGTGGATTACCAGACCTTTGTAAATGATTGCCTCTGTTGATGAATTCTGATTCTGCCAGCAATGACAGTGCTTAATTCTCATTATGAATTAGATACTCTGCTTCAGCCTGAATGTTTCTGGTAACATCCTCTGATTGGCTAAAGGATTGACAGAGGACCACTCCATCTACACTAAGCTCCTGACAGGAAATAATTAGTGGCAGCTAAAAATTCTTTGTTTTCTCTCTTTTCTATTTATATTTAATCTGCTAATAGTATTTGTGAAAATGTCATTTACTTCTACATTAGGTAAATTTATCTTTATTAAGCAGTTGCTTCTGCAAATCTATCTGTACCTTAATGTTACATGTTATTTTGAGTCTCACATGGCTGGCATTTGGGAATGAGGTGTCTGGCACTTTTTTTTAAAACTGTGATGTTGCCCAGAGCACCAGTCCTTTTGGGATGACCCAACAAAATTGTGTCTTGTTCTTAAAAGAACAGTTTGGTCATCAACAGTTACCTGCCTGTCTGTTTGTCACTGTAACATTAATGCATGTTGAGGTTTGTATTATTTACTAATACCAGGCTTTTTAATTTACAGACAGTTTCTTAAAGAAGCTCCTTCTCTTTCTTCTCCCTCTACTTCTACGGTTTATTTTGGAGTCTTAAGACAGGAATTTGACTAAAGGCTTTGGAATTCCGAATAGCCAATCAGAATCTAGCAGGTGTACAACCGCACAGAGCTGCTGCCCACCTGCTTCTTTGATTGTTTATTTCAGAATTCTCAAGCCTGTGGATCAATCAAGTCATTGATTTTATTTTCCAATAAATCTGCTGAAAAGGAAGTAGGTGAAATAGGAGGGGCTTCTGTAGGAAAGTAACTATATATTCAAAACTACAGGAACCAGTAAATAATAAATATTCCAAAAAGCATATATTTACTAGTCAGTGGTAGTTAGATGTTGGAGACTTAACTGTTCCTTTAAATATAATGCTAAGGCAGACCTAGGTTCAGTTTGGATTCTTAGGCCACAAATTTGAAAGGTTTCATAATCCATCATAATTTTTCAGGTGCACATGCACAACCTCGGGTTGCTTCCCACCTGCTTTTTCTGATTATTTAATGTTTTCCAAATAGTTCAAGATGAAGTAGGTAAGGGGAGGGTTTTCTGTAAGAATGGCTATAAATTCAAAAGCACTAAAAATAAATATATACTGCAAAAATAATTTATTAAACTGTGGCAATGAACAACAAAAAAAAAAAAAACATATACTGAATAGATTTTGAATATTGCATGGGTGCTTCTGTCTAATGGGCAACCATAAAGAAAAACTATACAAATTACAGATTCAACTTCGACAAGATAATATTTTACCAGTAGTATGTAGGACTAACCGCCATACCAATCTAATCCAATTTGGATGTTTTTATCTGGTGTCACTAGTTGTTTAATGTGTGTGACATCTTACATGCGTGTGCGGGTACAGTTCCAATTGGAATTATTTTCATTTGTTGGAATACAACTGGATGCAAACATCCACCACAGCTTCCCACCCAAAAATGCTTAGGATACAAACCATAGATCCGCCCCCAAAGTGGATTTCCCATGAATGCTCGGTGTCATTTATCAGCGGTGACCTAGTGTATAGGTACAGGTAACTTCGTGAATAATAGCGCTATTTTCTGTCAGATTTTTACATTTGTAGTAATATGTTTAATAATTCAGACAGAAACCATGTTACCTGTACAGTCAGCTAACACTCATCTCTACCAACCTACACGCTAATCAAGCAATGTGGGTCAGGTCATCCGAGACTGTCCCAGCATGCACTGCGGCGCTCCTCCCAAGCACGAACGAGAGGAGTGCTGTGTCCTATCTTTCACTGCTTGAGTCTCTCTCTTTGGTAAGATGGCGGGTCTAGTGGTAAAGCTACACAGTCCCGAAGTGGAGGAAGAAACTGGGGAAAAACATCTTAATGGAGAAATAGATGATGATGATGTCGCTGCCGCAGGGGAAAATAATGTCAGCAAGAAGAAGAAAAAAAAGAAGAAGAAGAATAAAGCAGGTAGGAAGGTGAAAGGCAGCATAGGCCCTAATAAGCAAGCTACGGGCTCACGGAAGGTAACTGTATAAAGTCATGTGCATCAGCTCTATCAGGGGTCTCGCTCGGACAGTGATTTGGGGCCTGGCAGGCAGTAGTATTGTGTGGCTCTGTGTAGGGCAGAGCAATATTCATCCAAATTGTAGAAGTGTGCGTTTGACCTGTGCGACATGGATGGCCAGCCATAAAAGATATTTTACACTTAACATTTTCTAAACCTCTGCTAACAACTAATATTTTAGTGATACATTGCTAAGGAATACAATTTAAAAATGTATTCGACTTTCAAGAACTAATTAGCTGAAAATGGACCTCCATATCAACAGAATCCCAAAACAACTGGTGGAACATTTGTGTGGGCCCTGGCATAAGGTCGCTTTTTTTTTTTTCTCTCTCTCATACCTTTCTGGCCGTTTAAAGTTAACCACGTTTTACTGACTGTCAGTAAATTTGAGTGGCAGCTCTGCGCAGAAGGAATGTTATGGGGAATAGGAGCTTAGCTTGGTCCTTATGTTGTTAATAACAAGGATGGGCTGTTGGTTAAGTTCGGCGAACTTCGGTTGGGGAGCAGGGTCTATGTGAGGACCAACGTCACTTGCATAATAAGGAATGTATTCATCTGGTGATCCTGGGCCATGGGTCGTCAAATGTATACTGATCACTTAGTGTACTGCTGCTAGATCGATCAGATATGTATGCTGTGCTACTATAGTTGTCCTTTAAAGTGCATCTCTCAGCTTGTTCCGATTTGAATCTGTGGAAGCCGCCATCTTGTGCCCAACCTGCCAATCAACCACTCTGACACGCCCCCTAAGGCATATCCGATATGCTTGTGCGTATTGCGGGAGGAAGGCTGGTAGGAGGCGCTTACTTGTCAGTCAAGTAATCCGCCCCTCCTCCTTCAGCCTTTCTATCTGACAAGCCTGCAGTGTCGACAATGTTGTTTCAAGCTGACAGGTGCACTTTAAGTTTGCATGGGTGCATGGATTTCCTGGTTCTCGTGTATGAATGTGAACTTTTCTCATAAATGGCATGCAGTTTCACATGTGGCCCCATTTCGCAGGCAGGGACTCGTTAAAGCATAACATTAAACAAGCCAGGGCTGTGGAGTCGGTAAGCCAAAGCCCCAACTCCGACTTCTCAATTTCCCCTAACTCCAACTCCACCAAAATGGGCACCGACTCCACGACTCCGACTCCACAGCCCTGAAACAAGCATCGTTAAAGTTCCCTTGTTTGAAAACTGGGTGCTTACTGGAATGCAGACAAAATGGTTTGTTTTATACTGAAGCAAGCAATCTGAGTGCTGTTAAAAATGGGGGTTTACAGCCTCCCCAAAAAAGGTATTGTTTACTAAGCATAGGCTGATGTTTTGGTAAGTTTGCTCCTGTGTGGAACAAGATATTTAAATAGGTTATATTTAGCACAACATAGATGATTAGCAAGGGAGGTCTTGTCATTCATAGATTAGCAAGGGAGGTCTTGTCATTCATCTGCTAATTGGAGATTAGCAGATGAATGACAGGGCCTATTTATATTTTGTAAATTTATCTTCAACTCTTCTTTGTAGTTTTACTTGTGATAAGGGCTGTGTCTCACAGATCATTGTACTGTTAATTGTGCCAAAACCTAGTGAAATAAAAATGTACCTTAGATCTTAAGGAATATACTTTGCTTATCTTTTTTTTCTGCTCTTCATCTGATGCACACAGAATTATTCACTGTAAATATTTTTGAGAGATATTTCCTTTTTGGAGAATACTACAAATTGTATAATGCATTGGGGGTTAAATTGACTGTTTTAAGTAGGAAGAAGAGAACTGCCTAGCAAGTGGTGGGTGTTAAAGAATTTTGGATTTTTTTTTTCCTTTTAAAAATGTTTACATAGTGTAAAACATTTACATATATTGTGTTTATAGTTCTTAAGAATGTGCCTTTGAAATTATTCAACCTCTTTCAGATTTATTCTATTGCATACAGTATCTTCTGATCTTGTAATATACAGCTAGTTTCTTTAAATACACAAAATCATGGCTATTTTAAATCCAACTCCATAGGATGTGATATTACATAATATATAAGGGAACATAATCCATGCTTTCTGTATTTGAAGGGACACTAAAGCCTATAATTGAAAAAAAAAAAAAGTGCAACAAGGCTTTACCGAGTTTGCAAAGCAATTAAAGAAAAAATCAAGAACTTTGTGCAGGGGCTCTCTGCCAATCCTGGTCCCTACTTCTGGTACCTCTGTGCAAGCTGTACTTGTTTGCAGCATTTTGATTACGAGGCAGGTTTTAACACTGAGCTGTGTTAGGTTGCTTTTCTGCAGTCTCCCAGTATCCCAAAGCTATTTCTTACAGGCTTTAGTGTTCCTTTAATTAAAGAGTTCCTTTTTGATGTCCAGTATGTATGCCTGAGAAGTTGCTTTGTAGGATTGCTTGCAGCTGTTGTTGTTTGTTACTGGGAAATTGACTATGGAATTTCTTGCTCGGTTAAATTCTGTATAGGAAGTTAAAGGATATGTAAAGTTTGGATAAAACATTACCGTATTTTCCGGCGTATAAGACGACAGCCCAACTTTTCCAGTTAAAGTAGAGAGTTTGGGATATACTCTCCATATAAGACTACCCCTCTATTTCGCAAACTGTGCTGCTGGCCCCACAACCCCCCTCCCACACTGTGCTGCCCCCCACAACCCACTCCACTACAGCCACAATCCCCTACCATTCAAATCTGCCACCACCCCACTGTGCTGCCCCCTCCTTCCTACCCTTTGCAGGAGGGGGGGCCATCTGGGGTTTCACCCCCCTCCTGTTCCTTGCACATACTTACCTCTTACCCTGCCTGGCTCCATCTGCTGTAGTGCTTAGCGCTACAGCATTTTTCACTCCAGCATTGATTCAACTTCCTGCTGATCATAGGAAGTTACATCATTGCTGGGGGCCTACCCCTAGTCCCGGCCCTGGCAGCACCCGGCGTATAAGACGACCCCCGACTTTTGAGAAGATTTTTTTGAGTTAAAAAGTAGTCTTATACACCAGAAAATACAGTATTTATTTCTGACATGTATACATATAGAAAGCCAACTTAAACATTAAAATGTAAAAATGATTTAGGGATAAGTAGTACTTGCCTCTTGTTTTAACAGCCCTGCTCCCCCTCCCATTCTGTGTACAGTCTCTTCCTTGCTAGTGCCAATAAGCCCTGCCCCCCGAGTGACATCACTCACTACATAGACTGCTAAATCCCCCCTCCTCTCTCCTTATGTAAAAAGCCTATTCCTAACATTTGAGTATGCACAGATAAGAACTGTCCAACTGCCTGTGCTGTGGAGAGAGAAGGCAAGGAGAGGAGGGGGCGTGGCTCCTTCCATACAAGGAAGTGCTACAGGGGGAGGGTGCAGTTACAGGGGGATATTGAGCTCTGCTGAAAGAAGAGGTGAGTCAGGAGTTTCTTAATCGCTATATTGCTTGACAATAGGTAAATAGAGCTCTCTTTATAGCCAGGGTTTACTTATCCTTTAATTATTTGCACCTATGGTAAATATATTAAAAATCCGACTTTAAGAAACAAAAATCAGTGATATTCATAATGTAAAGCATGCAAGCATATGTTTTTAAGGATGGAGTTATGTCATCCTTGCACTGCCAGCTGCCATGCGAGCATGCATTGCTTACTTTATCTAGTTTTATTTTTTGCCACACTAAAGACTGCTAAGCAACACTTAACTAGAAGTCCAGTAAGGTAAAAATAAAATGTTTATTTCCTTTTACAGTGTAAGCTGACAAATTTTTGTAACTGGACAAAAAGGAAGCAGAGGGACAATTCAGTTTGCCAGCAATTTATTCCCTCTCTTAGACTGTCAAGAGCAAAGCAACACTATGTGCATGGCTAGTCTTGGAAACTTAATTTGCATAAGACTCTAAGAGGATCTCTCCAAGCAACATGCACATCATCAGTAACCCCACTTATGCAGTGCCAGGTGACCCATTGAGTCATTCCTAGTGTCAGCACCCTGATTTCTATAGCACACGGTGCTTAAAGGAACACTTTAGTCAGCAACAGTGGTTTGCTTTTTCTTGTAACTGTTAATTAAATGCTTCTATCTTTTTCCCACCTACTTACTCTTTAGCAGCTCCATTTGAAATTTTAAGCCATGAATATGATTGGAAGGCTTGAGAATACTAAATAACCAATCAGTCTTGCAGTTGTACAGTATCAGAGTTAGCACTCACCTGTTTTGTTTTGTTTTTTTTCACCAGAATTTTTTTTTAATTAATTTTCAATTACTAACTGGATAAAAATAAAAAAATGATTACTGTAGATAAGACCAAGTTATTTTACATCTGTGCATGTAGTAAATTTCTCCTTTATAAAGCTAAAATTAAGTTAAAAATAAGTAAAAAAGTTTAATAAGAAAATGAAGAAAAGTTGCACTAAAGTTAGTGCTTCGTTGGAGCACAAGCAACAGCTGCCGTGGCTTATGTGTATTTAGTGTAGAACCACTATTAATAGGACAGTAGATGGCACTGTGTGTAATACTAATGTCTAGTTATACTGTATTGTACTTATTCATTTTATAGATATATATTACACAGCGCTTTACAGAGATTTATCATTCACTTCAGTCCCTGCCCCATGGAGCTTACAATCTAATTTGCCTATTCAGTAACACACACAGACAATCAACCTATGTAGTATGTTTTTGAATTGTGGGAAGAAACCAGATTCCCCAGAGGAAACCCACGCAAGTATGGGGAGAACATACAAACTCCATGTAGATGAAGTCCAGGGTGGAACTGAACCCAGCAAGGCAACACTGCTAACCACTGAGCCACCGCATTGTGTTCTGTACTTTCCTCTGTTGTTAATCCTCCATGTTGTTATAAGAATTGCTGTCTGAATGTTTAAAACAAGGTAATTCCCCCACAATGTCTGTACAAATGACTCTACTAGATGCTATAAAACCTCTGTAACAGACAATCTATGAGAATAAAAATATCAATATTTGGTGTGTGGATTGTGTAGAGGGAGTATTAGTCCTTTGGGGGTTTGATTTTTTTTTTATTTTAAGTCAGAGTAACCACATTTTTTTTTTTTTTCTTCAAATTTGAGTGAGCCACTGCCACTATGTTAATTTGTACATGGAGATAAATTTGTAAAAGTGTAGTAGGATTGGGTTTTTTCCACTTGATTACAATCAATCTTTTCCTGGAAAAAAAAATTAGAATAGTTGCAAGAATTCTTGATGCACTGGAAGGTACATCATCATCTAAGGAGTTTAGTATTCCCAGAATTCTTAAATCTGTGGTTCAAGTCACCGACTGACTACTAGACTGATTAGCTGAAAAGATATCTTTCAGTATTCTTAACAGACTGGTCTGTTGTCTTTTGTAAAACCGGCTAAGCCCGTTTGCACACATTTTATTTCTGTTATTGTGATCTATTTTAGGACAAGAAGCTGAAAAAGACTCGGTGGCTACAGCCATAGACACTGAAGAAGTAACAAAACAATTAGAGAAGCAGACATTAGAAAAAGAAGATGAGGAAGAAGGTAGGCACATTATTATGATTTGTGGTAAGAACCTAGGTACCAGCCTAAAGTTTCATTAATATCAAGGTGGAACTGGCAAGTGCCTGTAAACAGAATACAGAATATGCCAACAAATATTTTGACAATGTTTTGTTAATGATATTGTTTTTTTCCGACTTGACTTCTGCTTTAAACACATCAGTAAACTCATTAAACACAGCACAGAAAACTCTTGCTCTATTTATAGCATTTAATTTTTGTCACTTTGCCTGTGTAAGATCTGGATTTTGCAGTTACTTATCTCATGTGCTTGCAGATGCTGAAGGTGATGGTGATGGAGCAGCAGGAAAGAAGAAAAAAAAGAAAAAGAAGAAGAAAGCATGTATGTAAACCTAGTTTTATTTCACAAAGACAAGATTCAAATTTTGTATGTAACATTAGAAGGTATACTTGATAACTTTAACACTGCACTTTGGCATTATCTGTGTAGCTGTTGTGACTAAACATTACTGTGACTGCAGCACTGGCAGATTCTTTGTAGTAATTTCAGTCGGTAACAGAATAATTAGTAATTGCCGTGCCTCGAATAGCAAATCTCTTTTCTCAAATTTTGCACAGTAAGTTTAGAGTTTTTCAATGTCAATTACTTTGATATACACCATTTGCTTACCTTTGTTTAGACAGACGTTGATCACATCAAAACTTTTCCTCTTCCAATCATAACTATTTCCATTTACACACAAGGTAGTTTAGATTTTAGTATGGGCAGTTTAAATCAAGGGAAGAACTTTTACAGGTAGTCTGTGGTAATGGAATGTCATCTAAATAGAACTGCGTCACCTGGGCTCATACTGTTGGTTCTATGTCCACCTACTACATTTTTCTGCTCCTTTTAATCTTCCATACTGGAATGAATGGATTTAGCAATAAGCAACCAGTAGGAAATTTATGGCGCTGTTATTAAATATGTGTAATGAGAGATTTGTTTACAGTTATTGAGATGATGTGGACTTGATTATTTCTAGTTTTTTTTACTTTAGCAGTAGAGCTGGGAGTTTTCTTATTAACGGAATAGAAAAGTGGCCTCTATCCCAGGATCTTGTAATCTTCCATTACTAATGTAATTTACCTGCAAGTTAACAGTATTTCTATTTTAGTTGTATCCATATGGCGTAAATTCTTTGTGGTTTGTATTCCTGACGCCTCAAAAAATTAGCCTAAATTGTGAATGTTAAACTATTCTACTTTATTTTTCATTTTAATTACAAAACAGCATATTTTGAATAATGGCTTTCTGGAGGTTTGGTGAGTTCATCTTTCATCTTGAGACTACTTGTTATCTTTCTATTCCTTCTCTCGACAGCTAAATCCCAAACAGACCCACCCTCTATTCCAATTTGTGACCTATATCCAAGTGGTATATTCCCTAAAGGACAGGAATGTGATTACCCTACAACACAAGATGGGTGAGTATCTGCTTGCACAATGTAAAATATATTTACGTAACTCTCAGTTTTAATTGTGCATGCTTACTGCAAAAAAATATCTGAACATCAGCAATAAAACCTACAAAATATGTATCTCTGAGACGTATGCACTCCGAGCCATGACAACATGACAAATGTTTTTACAGCTGCAGAAATACATTGTTGTGTTTACCTGCGTTTGCTCTTTGTGGCGTTTCTAAGTTTTAAAACTGTAAATGTATGTTAGAAACGGGTCGATGTATATTTTTAGCTAGCTACAGTACTAATTCACTTTTGTATTTTTATAGGCGTTCTGCAGCTTGGCGAGTAACAAACGAGGAAAAGAAAGCTCTGGATCAAGCCAGTGAAGAAATCTGGACCGATTTTAGACAAGCTGCTGAAGCTCACAGACAAGTGAGGAAATATGTGATGAGCTGGATAAAGCCTGGATTGACCATGATTGAAATATGGTAATTTTTATGTATTCGTTTTAACTGTCCCCATTTTTGAATATCATTTCTTTTCTTAATTCTCAGTGTGATTCTTTTTTTTTTTTTTTGCAGTGAGAAACTTGAGGATTGTTCCCGCAAATTGATAAAAGAAAATGGACTGTATGCTGGACTTGCATTCCCCACAGGCTGTTCTCTAAATAATTGTGCAGCTCACTACACTCCTAATGCTGGGGACCCAACAGTATTGCAGTATGATGATGTTTGCAAAATTGACTTTGGAACCCATATTAATGGTGAGTGTAGTGTATGTAATAATAGAACACACATTTAACAACCTAATCCAGAATTCCCTACTCTTATCCACAACTGTTAACTATTCTGAGAGTTCTCCAGCATGACAAGGGAGTTTTTGTTAAAAAGTATGATGGTAGTTGTACTTCAGCAACCACTGTAGACACTAAGCTAGATTCCTTCTATTCTCTGCTTTCTACGCATCTATATTTTTTTTTTTTTTTGCAAACCTTGTGTATTGTTTTTCAGGTCGTATAATTGACTGTGCTTTCACTGTCACTTTCAATCCAAAGTATGACAAGTTGCTAGAAGCTGTCAAAGATGCTACTAACACTGGAATAAGGGTATGGACCATTCTAATTATTGATAATTTACCAAACTTCATACTCTCTTAGGAATGTCAAGTAGCAAAAATGTAACATGGTTTATAAGGCTGAAAAAAGACACAAGTCCACCCAGTTTAGCCTATTTTCCTGCAATGTTGTTCCAAAGTAAGTAAAAAGAAAAAAAAACCCCATGAGGCAAGGGTGAATTATCCTCATACTAGGGGGGAAAAAATTCCTTTTATTACTTTAGTAGCCACCTTTGAACCCGCTCAAGCTCAACCACATCTTTCTTGTACACTGGTGCCCAAAACTGCACACAATATTCCATGTGTGGT